>JARBJD010000694.1:0-22736 GCA_033064195.1 Blattamonas nauphoetae | reverse complement strand
GAAACGCAATGAACCCCTCATCCGATCATTCAAGATCTCTTTTCGAAAATCGACAGTTTGGACAGGAAGACCAACTCACCAATTGATGGCCCTCACCAATCTCTCGCCCGACATCAAATGGTCCAACACCACAGACGCGCAGAACCTCTCAACCAGAGCAGAGGAAAGATATGAATGAAACACCTCGTCGCCTTTCGACACACATCTCAGATCCTATCCTATTCCAAGAATAGCCACAATCTCAATCCAACTCAACTGATACTTTTGCGCACGATCTATCAAACCCTAAAGACCATGTATTGGATCTTGAAGAAAGACTGAACCACACGTCCTTCCTAATCAACCACCTTGACGAGATTGTGACGCAAGTTGGGAAGGATGATGTCCAATCGGCCTCGTCTCTCCTTTCGATCGCTGGCGACAACAGTAGACTCTGACGGGATCAGATTCGACGAACTTGATAATCGAGTGGACGAGCAGGAAGAAATAACACAGCAAACGTTGAAAGAGCACTCCCAGTTGATCAAACACCACATCACCCAACAAACTGACTCGCTTGATTCTCAATTAACAACCATCTCGACGACTCATCAACTGTGTCTTTTGACTTCTTTGATTGCTCCAACTTATATACAATACAGTTGATCCGTCCATATCACCGATTATCAAACGAAGATCGATCACACTTCAAAGGACGCCAGATGCAACTCAGGAGTTTCGAATCGACTGAACTGTCACAGTATCCAGCGCTGATCACTGAAGTACACCCACCACCACATTCATCTTCTCCTGTACTGATGCAAGAATTCACAATCAAACACAACAAATCTCCCACTATTCTCGATAGAGGTGAGACACCGATGAACTATTGGAACTAGACATAATTCTTCGAGCTTTCGCGCAGCTATGAAATTATTCGGAGTGATAATACGGAGATCTAGTCGATATTCTGACAGACCGAAAATGAAAGGAAACACCAACACAAAAGGCCTTTGATCGATTGAACAGCATTGAAACAGCTTGCGCAAGTGCTTGAGTGATTGTTCACATTTCGTTATCTTTCTTGATTCGATATTTCTCCTTCTTCGTCTGACTAACTCGAAATATCGTGTTTCTACCCACTTTCTTGTCTTTAAAAGTTGGATACCCAATTAATTCGTTGTGTGGCATGTAAAACAAGAACCGAAAAGAATGAGACAGCAAGACCATAAGAGGAAGAGAATGAAAACAAAATTGAGAAATCTCGGAGCCGATGGCAATAAATACAACCAAAACGATTTAACTGGATCATTCAATCATTGTTCTTCAGCTAGTAGTGGCCTATTCGACAGTCCACTTGAAGTTCTCGAGCGGGAGTTCGATGGAGTGGATCCGGTCTGAAATGATCATGGTGGTCTTGATGTGCGTCGGCTGAAGGTATACAACGACCTTGGATTGTGTTTAATCCAGCGAAGGGAAGAGGTGGACGTGTTGAGTGAGGGGACGAAGGATTTGATCTGATTCCTCGCTCCTCTGGCAGACAACTAAAACGAAGGGGAGCGTTGATTGCTCAACCAAGCCTGATTTCCTTTGTGTGCTGCGACTTTGTGTGAGGTGATGAGAATCCAGAATGACGTGTTGCAAAAGATAGCGAGGAGTTCTGACACAGCGACTGATTCAGCTTGTGCACTTTCGGCCGGCTGTTCTCCTCCGTCTTCAGCGGCTCCTGAAGGGAGACTCAATCAACGACGAGCTGACGGTCGTGCCCTGAGACTTCGAAAACGCCAGCGGAGGATGATCCTGAAGACCAGGAAGTTGTGACGTGGCTGAGCCAATGATCAACGTCGTTTTGCGGGTTTGAATTGAGAATATCCTTACGAGACGCATTTGGAAGTTGCATCGACAATTGAGGGTCATTTTGAAAGTAATCAGCGCTCACTGTGGAAACAGAATAGGGCGACGAGACATTGGGAGAAGCGTTTTGAGAGGTGATGGGTGAACGATTGGGGATGGATTGTCGTTCACGCAGTACGTCCTCGCTGCATTGGCCCTTCGACACAGTTGGTCGTATTCTGGCTGGTCTGGGAACAGCGGCCGCCCTAGAATCAAGTCCGCCGAGATACACTTGACACTTCACACGTCGATCTGGCTCAAATTACCGAACACCGCACTCCCATCGTCAATCACTTAGACTTTCGGCAGACATGCGTGAATTCGAATATTCTTCAGCTTCAGATCACAATGGATGACTTTCAGTTCTCACGAAAAGCACGTGGCCTCCAACAGCTGTGAAGCAATCTGCAACAACCGAATTGTTAGTCAGAGGAATATCATCAGAGATATCAAGACTTTGATCAAAACGAAACGACACACATATTATATCAGCTGAAGGGAGAATCACTTGAAACAGCCTTGTTTCAAAACACTGTATACGTCATTACCCAACAGCTCCGTATCAAAGCAGTGGTGTCCTTTTATACATAGTCATCGATCAGCCGAACAGAGTGAACTTCGTGGGGTTGTGAGTTCGGACACAAAGATTGAAGATGAAGGTGCTATACAGAGTGACAGAGGTGATAGTTGAACGAGCCCTAATCACGGCTTTTAAATTGTGGTTGAATTGATCCATGACCAACGTATAAAGAATTGCTGAAAATGAACCAAAATGAGATGGAAGCCATATTAACAGTTCTTTCTTCATCATTTCTCACCCCTTCCTCCGCCCTCTCATCCTCCGAACTCACCGCAATCTTCGCACTTTTCTTCTCGTTGTGTTTGCCATCATCCATTCGGACAGCATCGGCCGTGTGGACAATGTGTCTCTCGATCTCCAAGATTTTGATGTGAGTGCAATTCATCCAAAAGGCTCATCGCTGACATTGATTTCGATTCACTTTTACCCGTCTCAGAATTCCGAGTTAGCAACAGCGAAAGAGAACTCGACTTTGAACGTGACAGCTTGCAGATATTATGTTGGTAAGGTGGCATTTCCGATATTGCAAGGATCAGGGAGCCACCTGATTGTATCGAACATGACATTCGCCGACATGAACATCACGTCCTCGCTGATCCAATGTGTTCGCCTGGACGACGACCCGAGCCTTTCGATTGTTGTGCTGCATTCGTCGTTTGATCGGATACACCTCCTCGCGCAGAACCCGCTTCTGGCTGGCCCGAAATTGTGAATGTGTATGTCTTCAACACCACCTTCACGCAAATCGCGTGTTTGGGATGCAGGCCTCAGAAGCTGTCGCTGTATGAAAGAACGTGGCCTTCGCTGAGAAGGGCGAAGTGTTGGTCGCGACGTGCCGAACAAAGAACACGACAGCATCTGAATTGTGGCCGAACGGTGGTTTCTGTTCCTTCCGCACGAGCAAGTCTCGCTAAATGTGAGCTTCACGAACTGCGAAGGCTCCTCGGCGCCGAAGGGAAGCGGAGGGTTGATTTATGTGTCTGGAGACAGCCAGCTGGACTTCTGCGACGTTTCGAGTGAAGAGACGTCGACTGGGGAGTGCGGAGGGTTTGTTTATGCCGGCGGAGATGGGAGGAGCTGTTCTCTTACGACGACACACCAGCAGATTCTGTCTCGAAATCGGACTTCGTGAAGTGCACAAGCTCGACAAGCGGGGATGGGGATTTTATTCTTCAGTTCCACGTCGGCTCTGAATGGTCGAACAAAGGCGGTGCGCTGACCCGAATGGCGATTTTCTGTTCGATTGAAGAGGCTGTGTCTTGCTGGCCGCGGTGGTGGTTGCACTCTGCTTGTGCTGCTGTGGATGTTGTGCTGGGTGTGTACGCGGGTGGGGAAGAGAGCCGCCAAATAACCACACATTGAAGCTCGGAGGAACCATAAATCCGCCACCTCCTCGCTCTCCCACGAACCGTGCCATGCGCAGCTCCCAGCCAGCTATCAACAGGCTCCCCATCACTATGTCCCTGTCTGGTCTGCTCAACAGCCTGCTGATTTCCAGCAGTACCCGCTTGTACCGACGTACGAGATCGATCTGATCCACAGCAAGTATGGTCTTTCCGGACAAAACCACAAACCGTACAAGCCATGAAGCAATCAGAAAAAATACATCAAAATCAGTTCTGATTAGCGATTGTTCGGGAGCGGTTGAGTGTTTTCTACGAACTCCGTGGCGCCGAAGGAGGAGGCTGGGTCTGAGCCTGCTATTGTCTCAGCGCTTCTTCCTGTACTCTCAACGTAGATTCAGTCAGATCTTTCATTTTCTTTATCATGAAATCAGGTTCGAACGGACGCAGTGTTTTGATTCCGAAGAAGTATTCTTGAACCATGTCGTTTGTAACGAAGCTGAACACTGCCATCACCACTGATACTCCGATCTGAGCTGAGTTTTTCCTAATATAGTCCATGATTTGTGTCTGAACCGTTCGGAGTGTCGTGAACGATGAATGATGACGGGAAGTGGAGGAAAGAAACTCGTTTCATCACGTTTTGCGCTGGAGCATCTATTTTGATCGTCTTGTTCGTATCATCTTTCTTTCTGCCATCTTTTGAATGATACAATAGGGAAGTCAGAAGAATACTTAGACCGCGACGAATGGAACGTGGTACAATTCCTGGTGGTAACCGACCTCTAAATCGATATAAAGGTATCCTTTCTTTCGAAAACTTGTGAGATAGCGAGACGAGCGATCATCATTGCCATTGTGATCTATGTCAAATTTGAATGTTTGGGTGGATCTATTTCTTTTCTCCTCGTGATGATACATCCAGACATCACGTCATCCCCACATTGCTCACGCCCGTCAGAATTATCATTGAAAAGGATGTGATGATGATTTTTTCACAGGTTGAGAAAAGAAACGGAAAACACAGATACATATAAGTTTCGGCAATGCCTGAGCTTGTGATATATCTTCCAATGAGTCAGGACTAATCCTGACACATTTCTTACATCCACAGAAGGACAAGACGAGACGGACGAGGGGAAACAGTCGACTGTTTTGAGTAGTGGGGCCAGCACCGAGCAGACACTCACGAGAGAAGGGAGCAGCATCTCCATGGTTTGATTAGCTTGTTTCTCGTTTCTGAAGAGTGAGGTACCTCTTTCCTTCCAGTTGCACGAAGATCAGTGGATACAGAACGACGATTCGCTGCACATGCAACACATCCAAAACCTGCACCACATTCGTTTCTCCTCCAGTGGACGCATCGGCTTTTCCATTTCTGCCGACATGAGGTGCCAGTGTCGTCCCATCTGACTGTGTGGTCGCGTGAGTGCCTTGTGCGAGCGGGTGGAGAGGATGCCGCTGCTCGATCTCCAGCAGCCTCTCCGCAATCTGCTGCGCCTTGCTTTCCTCAAATCAGTCTCCGGTTGAGCTTTCCGCATGACGGCCAAACACGGAGAAGTGGAAGGAATGTGCGTGCTCGTGCAGGTTCTGCAGAAGGAGCGGGTGATTGTGGGCCCGTCCTTAGATTGCACATTTAACACGTGTTTCTCCGGTTTACCTGCTTCGATGGTGGTCAGAAGAGACAGGGCGTTTCTGGACGGTGACGTGGAGTCGGACAAACAAGCAGAGAGTGAGCTCCAAAGGGAAGAGAATGATGCTAGGCTGGTCAGAAACTTTGGCAGTGTGATGATCAGCAGACAATCAGAGGGTGCATCAGACGGGAGGGCACTGAGAAGTCGCTTCACGAATGGGGCATTGAACTCAACCGTTTTCTCACAATTTGAGAAGAATTCGACGTTGATCGTCAAAATGCGGAGATGGTGTGACGGTGGAGCAGCAGTGAGTGCAATCACGAGGAGAGTGAGCGGATGGCAGCCTTGTTTTGGACGGTTTTGTCCGACAAAGCGACGAATAGCAGTAGATGTGACCTAAGAGGGTCGATCAAGCTCAAGACATATCAGTCGACCTGTACAGTGCAAGCTTGTCCTAATTCTGTTAGAATGAAATCGATGAGATGGTTGGTTGAGATTCGGAGTTGGTTTCCTCGACCAGAATCAGTAGAATGCTTCAACGTGGCGGGAGTATCCGTCGAGACGACTAGTTTCAGTGTTTTTGCGACAGTGCGTTCAATGTTCCATCTGGTACAGTCAACGGTGTCAAACGAGAACGTCTCAACGAGAAGTGCGAGGATGAACCACATTTTGTCAATTTCAAACAAATTAATGCGATTGAATAAGTCGTCGGTTGCGTGGGGACTTTCTGTCAGCATAAGTCGCTTGGTCAGGGCATGTCTGAGGAGTATGAAGCGGTTCTTCCCTATCTTCTCCCAATTGATCTTCAATCTGTAGAAGATGAAAGAATTGGTGATTCGAACAGACATGTTCAATCTTGGCGAAGTCATGGCTGATCTTTGATGTCTCGTTGCAGACGGATTCCATCCTTTCTTCTTGGCCACTCCTACCGCCGGCAGATAACTTACCCAATTTGCACAGACGCATCCGCTCCTCACAACCCACTTTGAGAATGCGGGAAATCGCACTTCTCATTTCCGCGTCCTCAATCCAGTCCTTCGGCAGCTGGACACCAGAATGGTGGTATCGGCGGGCACCATGTGTGCCGGTGAAGGAGAACGGAAGGTCTTTGGTTTGGATTACGAACAGCACAAGAGCGCCGGAGTACACAAGACACGAAAGCTGATCTGGAAATGCAGGAGAGAAGGAAGCCAAGTGCAGTGAAAGAAGAAGATCGTCCTCTGTCGGCTTCTATCCACCTACCAGCATCTTCATCTCCAAAATGATCGCCATGTCTTCGTCCTCTTCGTTTTCGTCCACTTTCTGCTTCTGTATCTTCGATCTTGTCGGTAGTTTTTCGATGAGGAGGCAGATCTCATTTGTTGGATGGAAGAGAACTGAAAACGGCACGAATCCCCTGATTCTGTTTCATTTCAAGAATATCAAGTCTGTGGTGAAGAGAGAAAGTGTTCTATAGAAAAAGTTGATATCGGATGAAAGACGAATTGTGGGTGGATCTCCACACTTTCCTGATTCTGGTGTTAAATGAGAAGAAAATGAAATGTGAACAAGAGAAAATGCTTCAGAGATGTCAGAATGGAGGAAGCTCAAAAAACAAAAAAAAGTCAACATCAGCGGGAATCGAACCCGGGTTGGAAGAATGTGAGTCTGCACTGCTAACCACTGAACTACTCATGATCAAAACTACAATTTTCTTCATCCCCAATGACATTGACATTCTTCCCCTGTGGTCCGAGATTTTCCCCTGTGATTGAGATTTTCCCCTATAACTGAGATTCTCCCCTATAACTGAGATTCTCCCCTGTGACCGAGATTCTCCCCTGTGACCGAGATTTTCCCCTGTGACTGAGATTCTCCCCTATAACTGAGATTCTCCCCTGTGATCGAGATTATCCCCTGAGAATTGAGGTACCCCATTCATTTGGTCTATCGGGGAATTAGCACATTAGATTCATGAGATTGTTGAGTTTGATACTGATGTTTGACCTCACTCCCATGGCATTCGCTTTTGATTGAAATGATTGAGTGTCAATTCTTTCTGCTTTGAGCACATACAAAGTCTTTGAATATGTGTTTATCAGAGATTGTTTTGTTGCTTCTGTCATTTCATATCCGTAGCAGATTGAAGAAGCTTTATCCACACTTGAATTGAGAACTGTCGAAGTGGAAGAAATGAAAGAAGTAGTTGCTACTACTCCGGTTGTTGATTGATTTGAAAACTCGTTGTATTGGTGAACTGGATTTCCGATTTGGGTAAATTCTTGAGTTAGAACACTGAATTCTCCGTCATGCATTAATTGCATTCGAGATTGACCTACATCATTCTGTGCCGATGTAGGGGCAACATCAGATGTATCTTGTAGTGATTTTCGAATGACAGTTGATGGTCGAATTGGACAATACACGAGTGAATCAGTCGTCAAATGAAATCTCAAACGTAGATTACCAAAGATTGAATTGGGATACTGATCAAAAGTGCTCAGTGGAAGTAAATTTACAAACGGAATAACCAGTGGAATCGTTCTTGTGATTGTTTCTGGTAAATCTGAAACTCTCTTATATAATGGAGCATAGTAGAATCCACAGACACTGTGATCCATTCTCTGAACATTTTCCCAAAGACTGTAACAATGCTTCATGTTGTTTTTCTCTTCTTGTGACTTGAAAGTGTGATACAGAAATGACTCGTGAACGTGATTATTCTGAAGTGTATTGTCAATGATATTTCCTTGACTATCAACGAGTCTCATGTCTCGAATTGCATCTGATGATGATTTGAATCCGAAGAACATTCCGTACAATCCAGCTCTCTCAGTCGGTGTTGAATCTCTTGGTTTAGTCACTGGTACAGTAATTGTGAGATCTATTCGAAGATGACTCTTCGAAAAGTCAGTCACATCATGGCCGTCATAAGACAATGGAACTTCAATTTCATCTCCAATTCTACATGGCATTGGAGGATTTGTTGGATGCACTTCCTGAATTGAAAACTTGTGCGGCTCTGAATCCCATTGTTTCGGCAAGTATGATTGCACTTCGATTTGCTCCATCAATGTTGATGTTGGTTTGGAATGATTTGCTCTTATGCTTCTCATTTATAGAAAAATAAAAAAATACAATTCGTTGGCAAGACTTTTCAATTTGGGATAATCCCTAAATCTTTGTGTACTGCTTTCAGTGTGTGATTTGGAGAATACTCAACAATTGGAACGTCATTGCTGAATCGTAAGACCCACCACGTGGTTGCAGTTGTTGCTAGAATCGGTGCTGGAGGATGAGTAAATGTTGTCATATCACCACCACTTTGACTTGGATTGTACACATTGTAGTATGCGTCGAGATTGCCTTGATATATTGGTTGTGATCTCAACGTGACAGGAACATTCTGACCTTTGGAACGGATGGAATCATTACAGTTTGTTGGACATCCACTTCGTTGAGTTGAGAAGCACAAAAGGAAGTCAGTATTGTCATGAATTGGTCGCACTCTTGTCATGGTTTCATTTGGATAATTCATATCATTTCTGAGTTTATCTTCAACAAGAGAATCTGTCAGTGATCGCTCCAAATCATCAGGAACAGCAAGGTACGAATCAAGATTGAGAGTCGATAATGCGAACTGATAGAAGCGAGCTCCAATAGTGGTTGTCGGATTATCCGGATAGTACTTGTTGAGTAGATTCACACGAAGATCCTTCTGCATTGGATTGTGGAAACAGGTGACTTCATTATCGTAATGACGAAACAGTAACATAAGATCCTTTGCATTCGTGAGTACCATTTGTTGAGTACAATCAATTCCTTGCGCTGTTGGTGTTTTCTGAAATGGATAGAACGAGATTCTCTCTGCCGGAATTGTTCCTGGACGATTCGTGTACATATTCCTGAGACTCTCTTTCGCGATTTCTTTCATTTTGTATCCTGCACTCATGCAATATACATCATCAACGCGATAATCAGTGATGTTGAGGGAAATGTACTGATCTACATATTCTGGTTCAGGAGCCACAACGCCAGCAGAATTAAAGTAGATGTCTTGAGTCACAGTTGGTTGCAGAAATGATTGACCAATCTGAACGAAATTCTTGGTGCATGATGTGACAAGATTGTTCAGAAAGAATGGACGATGTTTAATGCAATCGGCAATTGATGTTTTTATTGGCGGTGCTGCTTTAGTCCCAACTACAATTGATGATAGAGTATTTTTGAAAGTGAGTTCAGGATTTACTGGACAACAAACGAATGCATTCTCATTGATGTATACACTCAATTTCAAATCACCAAAGAGACATCTTGGATAGTCAGTCATCCCTGAGAAAATGAGAAGATCTTCAAGGTTTATTGACACACGAATTGGTACATCAATAGTGTCTTTGAATACACCAGTTCCAGATGTTGTTGTGAAGTCTGATAAAGGAATATAAACACCAGCGACAGATTCATCGTGTGTCCAAGCATTTTGCCATGGTGTGTGTGAGTGTTTCCGGTTCTCCAATTGACTCTTCGGTTTGATCATGTTGTAGATATGTGATTCCATCGACACGTCATTGTTTGCTGTGCTAGTGATTCTTTGATTGTTGTGAAGAACAGTGAATCTACTATAGATTGATGCCGAATGCTTGAGTCCGACGAAGATGAATATTCTCTCATTCATGAACGATCCAACTTTTCCAGATGTAGTTTGCCAATTGTTGACTTTCAGAGTTGCTGTCATAGTGAAAGTAATGAATGAATCATCAATTTGACAAATGTCCTGATTACCAGTGAGTGGAATGATGATTTCTTGTCCTTTGTAGAATCTTGAATTCTCCGATGGTTTCAACTCTTCGATCGAAGTACTGTGTGCGCCATCGTTCAATAGGAAATTGACGTGATGTTCTGACATGAATTGCTGTTGGATTTGACCAATATCATCTCTGGTGTACTGTATTGATCCTGTGCTATTGCCAGTCAATGTTGATGCTCCATGTCTTTTGTTTGTCAGATGAGTACTGTGTGAGTTCATTTTAATAAAAATAAAAAAGTCCTTTTTGCTTATTTCCTTTTCAACTTTTTCTTCGCTTTTGGTTTCAGCTTTTCTTCCAATCTCAGTATTTCTTCTCTGAGTTTATTCGCAAGTGAACCATTTCCTTCATTGATTGCTTGCTCATATTGTGCCATCTTTTCTGCATGGAGTTGCTGATCCGATTTCACATCTGGAATCATCTCCACACCTGTCTGTGCAATCTTGGAAATCACTGGTCCAACAAAGGGAATGAGATTCAAAAATGGTGCTCCAATTCTGAGAATGGTTTTGCCAACTCCTGCTAATTTTGATAACCAACCTGGTGCCATTTCTGTAAAAATAAAAAAACTGGATTTACATTTATTTACAAACCTTTGAATTGAATTTTTGAATTTGATGATTGTGGTACGTCATCATTAACGTACCGACCATTTCGCGGTGGTTCATACTCGATCATCTGTCTTGCCTCTGCAAGGCTTCGACCCCGACTGGGGTCGAGTCTCGCCAGAGGCATCGAACCCTCCTGAGGGGAGAGTGGCTTCTGTGACTGATTCATTGCTTTACTTTGCTGATAGGAGTCCATCATTCCTCCTAATCCTTGAAGAATTCCTCCTGCTGTTTGTCCAAATTTACTGTTGGTTTGTGACAGCAATCCACCTCCGACTTGAAGTAATGAGGGTGCTAATGGTTTGATGAATTGAAAGAATTGTTTGCCGATATTTTTAAGTTTGTTGAAACTTCCTGGTGCCATTTTAGTAAAAATAAAAAATCTAATTCGTTCATAATTTATCTCGGGATTGCCTTCATTAATGAAATACCATAGTTGAGAATAGTGTTGTAAGCTTCATTGTAAGCAATACTCATATCTTTTCCTCCAACAAGGATCTTGAAAATGGTTCGAAAGATTGGGAGAGAATTAATGCATGAACATTTTGTTGACAAATCATCCAATTCGATCACGACATCGTTTATTCCTGTCAGTGTCGCAATCAGTGCACATAAATCACTTTGGTTTGTGATCAGTTTCTTCGATGGTTCAATCAGGTTATTCAAGAGTTTCTTCTCACATGCGAATGCATTCTTGTATACAAGCAGTAGTTGGTCCTTGAATGCTGAAATGTTTGATGTGTATTCCCGAAACGGTATTGAACGGCTTTGGATTGGTGCTGATGGATACATCTCCAGTGGTGGATCGTAAGCACCTTGAACATTATCTAGTTCAACATTAGCGCTCTTTCCATTTCGATCTTCGAGCTTTGATCTTCCAGAAGTTGATCCTTTATTGTCGATGATGACATTGTTGGTGATTGATGTTGGAACAGAAGAAGAACTTGTGTGTTTCGTAAATTGACAACTGAGAATTGGTTGCATAACTTTCATAAAAATAAAAATGATTATTTATGTTTGAATTAACCGCTTACTCCCATGGTCTTGACCAAATGTGCGTATTGAGCATATTCAGGCATGTAATCCTTTGGTATCTACCGATGTCTTCAGTTCTTGTTTGATATGCTTCCACGCGTCAGTTGATTCACAAGTGTTGAGATGGCAGCTGTATGTCGACCTAGGAAAGTATTTAAATCTTCTGTGCTCTCAATGATTTCGAGAAACTGTGGATGAATCTGTTCCTTAAATGCTTTTCTTGTCTTTAATCTCTGATGTTCTGGATTTGAACTGATGAAATTTTCAACGTAGTCTTCAAGCCATTGATCCCACATCCGTGCTGCAACTTTCGATTGAATGGAATTGAAAACCATATTGTCCAACACATTGCTGCTGACATCTGCTGGTTGATCTCGACTTGCACGATACACCTTCAACATTCATTCATGAATTCACCAACTTTCTTCATGATTGCATATGGTTGTTTTGATCGTCGTTCTTGCCTTTCTGAGTAGCTAATGTCGTGATATGTGGAGGGTACATCATATGTACCAGTTTTGAGAAAATTCTGATGGACAGCTTTGATTTTTCTTCCGTTATCTTGACGAAATTGTGAATATGATGTCTGACGACGTGAATCTGGCGTTGGATTCATTGAATAATATGTTTCGATGACAGGTCGACTGTCAATGGTGCAAGCATAAAACCATTGGCGGCGATCAGATCTTTCGTGTCTTTGTCGTAGACCATCTCATCAGGAACTTTACCATATTTTTCCATTTTCACTTCCCAATTGTGTCCAGTTCTTTCAATATATTCCAATGCTGACGGAACACTACTGAGTGCAGAATTGAATTTGGTGCGAATATCATCATCAGCAAAGTTTTGTTTCATCGCATCTCTGGTTGCCTGTGCATATCTCATTTTCGGTCTCTTCGCCTGTGCTTTTCTTTGTGGTGGATTGAACTTTATCTTTTCAGTCATGTTGTTTTCATACAAAATAAAAAATGAAAACTACATTTTAAATGCAGATAAATCATAAATGAAAAGATCAACCTCATCATTGACAGTATACGTGAATGCGAAATTGAATGAAGCATCAAACAGAAATGTTTCTCATGAAGTCCAATCACAGATTCATCCAGACTTGAATTTCAATCGCAATAGTGTGAATGTCCTCGTTGGAAACAGAGGAAGTGGAAGACATCTTTAATGCTCTTCGAGAGGTTGCCAAACTCCAGAATGTTCAGGTTCGGAATGAACTATTCCATCTGTTTGTCTTCGTCACTGATAAGAACATTGATCCGACATTCGATAAATTCAAACCAATACTGAACGTTCCATACGTGAAAGTGAAATATAATGAAGCACTACCATTTCTGTTGGAACTTTCTCAATCAAAAGCTGCTTATGAAGAAATTATAGACAACCAGTGGCAAGATAGAATTACTGATGAATGCAGAGATGTTCTCTTTGATGCACTGTACATTGATGATTTCTCAGTAAAAGAATCTCCAAACGATTATCCTCCTCGATGACTGTCGCAGAATTCCTAGGTGAACGTAGAACATCCAAAAATAGAATGACAATGATGGACTTGTTACTGGAGAATCGACAACCGAAGTTCACTTTCTTTCTGATAATGCATGAGCTCTTCAGTTTGTCAGCAGACATGAAGTCGAACATCGATTCAATGTGGATCTTTGGAGGATTCAACAAAGAACGAATCAGTAGAGTGTATCCTCAGTTGAACTCCCCAATTGACATTCGACAATTCTGGAATGTCTATCAACGAAAACAAAAATGTGAAGCAGTCATTCTTCGATACAACAGAGATGGAGTAGCACTGACAGAGATCAACAAAGAAGGTTTAATCAGAAGAGTCAGTTAATTCTTGGATTAGATTGTGAATGGTCTCGTCAAGACTTCGAAACCTCATGCTGAGACTATCTGTGAGCCTTCGAATTGATTCTTCAATATCTGACAATCTTTGATCAATCTAGGATTCGCCTATGCTTTCATTGCTGACTTTCCTCAGTGCAATCTCACCTCTTATTTTTGTTATTCTGTATCCATCAATTTGGATCATCCGATTTAGTTTTGAGTCGTCAATTCATTCAATTCTTTCTATTCTTTCCAAATATCTCTGAAAGTCATGACTCATGAATGTTTTTGAACTCTTTCTGTTCAGGATCAAAAGGTTCTAATATTTTCAAAGATGTCATTTAACAGAAATAAAACTTCTGTACTACACCAAATTAAAATCATCAATAAACTCTGGTGACAAATCATCGATGGAAGCAGCGTGATATTTTGTGTGTTGAATAGGAACGTACACCACATTCGACAAACTGGTGAGTCCATTCATTAATGAAGCCACCACATTTCCGTGTTTGTATTCCATGAATTGTCTCACGAATTGAAACTGTCTTCGCTTCTTCCTGAAATTTGGCAGCAGTTTTGTTTAAATCTAGGTGAATCAACAATATATTTCCTGGTTTGTATCGCCACAATAATTGTGTCGTCTGTTGTCGTTGAATGTTCTTCAATTGCTCTTCACAACTGGAGATATACAGTGCTTCGATCTCACGTATTGTTTTGTGCCTGCTGTGGAGTGAATTTGTTCCAGTACGCTCGATGTGGAGTCACGTTGTAATAGTTCACCATCTGATTCATCAGTGAATGATTTGCCATTTGTGCTCGCATTGTCTTGGAATCCATCCCTGATTGTTCTGATCACTCGATCGACAATTCTGTTGTGATTTGTGAAAGGTGAACTTGTGAAATATGTACTGACCTTTTGTTGCTTAAAATACGTTGATGCTTCTCCACTTGTCCAAGCAGATTCTCCATCACCACGAATGCTGTTGACGTTAACTCCACGATGATGAATTAGATCATTGATTGCAGTCTTGACTTTGCTCCATGATTTATCCAGTACTGGAATTGCAACAAGGTATGTAGTGTTGATGTTGATGGCAAAGAGGTAAATCTGCAGTACTGTTTTCGACGTTGGTGATTGAATGAAAACAAGATCAATTTCCCATGATCCTGACTTCGGTGAGAAATAGGGTCGATCACACTTCTGAGGAACCTTTCTGTCTGAGGTTTGGTGTGGATCACCAGTGATTGCCTTCGACATGAACTGCATCTTTGATCGAAAAGGATATGATATTTTTCAACCGGTCTTGCTGTCATTGGTACTC
Organism: Blattamonas nauphoetae; assembly: GCA_033064195.1. NCBI lineage: Eukaryota > Preaxostyla > Oxymonadida > Blattamonas > Blattamonas nauphoetae. The sequence goes on along the minus strand of JARBJD010000694.1, from coordinate 7,713 downwards.
CATTGGCAATATTTGCTCGTTATTTTTCCCGTAAGTTCATTGTTTGTTTTGGATTTGCTAGAGTCCATCTGTGAACATATTCATCGTACCAATCTTGAAATGATCGTCCACCATCCGGGATTTGTTTAGGATGAGCAATACTGAAATCAGTATCATCACTATCAACAGCTCTGGGTATGTGTGATACAATAAACAAATCACGATTCATCTTCTTCGAATCGACAATCTGTTTTGTGATGAATTGTTCCGTTCTTGCTGTTGATTGTCCAAGATTGAATTCTCAGCTTTGATCTGTTCATCTTCTGAATTGTCTTTTATTGATGATCAAACATTCCTTTCATCACTTCCAATTTATCGAGGACTTGGCGAGTGGTTAATTCCGATCTTGTCACCTCTGATGGATTCATAGACATAATGTCAGGCACCTGTGAAATCGTCAGAAATAAATCTTCCTCGAACCTTCTATCCCTTGCTGGAAAATCCTGATGTGATTGTTTCAAACGTCTCTTCTTTCCAGCTCTGATTGATGATGAAAGTGTGGAATCGTTGGACATTTGTTTTGAATCGCTGTAGGGACAACCGGTTGTCCAAAATGAATTTGATTGACTTCATTATAGTATTTTCGATAAGCTTGATATGCTCGTTCAGCGGTATCTTCGTCAATATTTATTCTGAGAAATTGATAAATAAACTGTTGAATCACTTTTCTTGCATCTGCAAGTGACAAATTTGGAGAAAATTCTGCAAGTAACCAACCATTGAAATATCTTTGATCGTTGGTATCATATTCCCGATAAAATCTCCGAAGTGAAAGACAGGTAAAATTTGAGTTGGATCATTTCTGATATTGGAAATTTTGCTTCGACTGTGCTGTTGAAATACAAGTAGGTGTTTCACTAAATCCTCGATCTGCTGTGGATTCATTTCTACAAAAATAAAGTTTGTATTTATTCGCTTTTGTAATCCACTGCTTTCAGTCCATGAATGAATGGAGGACATGATTCATTTTCAAGTACGATTGCCTTCAGATGTATTCCACTGAGACTGAGTTTCTGCTGTTAAATATTTGGCAATCTCAAATCCATTCGTATTCTCTTCGCTCATGATTCTTCTCGTTTGAAAGTTCAGTGTTGTTGTCACAGTTTTCTCTCCATTGAGGAACTCCACATAGTCGTCACTTGTGATGTTTGTTTTCTTCAGAGACACTCCTTTGATCTTACATTTCTCATCGAGAGAGAAACACTTTGGTGCAAGACAGATCATCTGTTCACCTTCCTTTCAATTGCTAATCCCAACAGTTTCTTCTCATCATCGACACCCTTTTCAGGATTGGGAAACCATTCATATTTGTGTGCATCATAGAATTCTTTGTCAGCAATCACGTGTTCAAATTGTTGATGAATACCAGCATTCGGATCTCCACTAATTGCCCAGTATGCAGAGTCAGTGTCTCCTTCACAGAAATGAATCTTGTTCATGTCTAGACATTTGTACATGAAATTGTAGATGAAATTCAGATACCAGAACTTCGCATTGTCGAGTGTGAAGACTGCTTCTTGCAGACAAGTTTTACACGATGCTTTCTCTGTCTTCAATCACAGATGTAGCTATCCTCGTTGATCTCTCTTGTCGCCACAAATCCTTCATCATCTGTTTCAAGTACGTTCTCTTCTCATTGCAGATTGTGATTGAGTTATACTTCTCAGTGTTCATTCCATCGTATCCGTAACTTCCATTCAAGTTGGTCTTACAGAATTGTTCTTTTCCTTTGTTTCCAACCTTCATTGCTTCTATTCTGGCATTCATGAATGAAGTCACGAATGGTTCAAATCCAGCATGTCTCGAGAACACCATCACACACTTGATGTCATCTACGATGAAGTGACAGTAGTCAATGAGGAACCACAGATAGTATGTCGAAAAGAACATATACTGATCGTGAGTGCTCAAGAGTTGAGTCAGTTTTCTTTGTTTGTCATCAGTCTTCAATCCATGTTTCTTCATCAATGAATACGTCTTCTCTCCAATGTTCTCTTCTGTTGTATTGACAATGATGTTTCTGAAGATTGGTGGGAAGTTCATGAAATCATTGATGTCCTTTTCATCGATGTGTCCTTTCAATTCAGCAACGAACAATGTCTTCTGATTCTTGTTCTCGATGATCTCCCGACATTCTTTATCTCCCGTTGCTGTGTACAAACATCTTCCTGGCATATACATTCTGTGTTTCGTGTATGGATTGTTCTTGTTCTTGATTGATGAGAAAGCACTTGGATACAGTGAATTGAAATCAACACCACAAACGTGAGTCATGATGTGTTCTGTATCTTTGGAAATGACTGTGTTGTCTTTTACCGTGAAGTGATTGATTGGTGTCACGTCTTTGATGTTCTGTCGGTGTTGAACATTTGATAATCCTCCAGTAACTGCTGCTCTTAACTTGTGATATGTTTGCTCATGTGTCAGAGTCATCGGCAATGATTTCCAGATGCAGTATTTCTTTAATTGAATTCTCAATCTTGTGAGATGTTCATCTTGGTTTGACTTGTAGGTGTTGCAGTAATCACAGCAAATCTTCACGTTCTCTTTGAATGTCCTTTGCATTGTCGAGTCTATCCAATGTTGGTTTGATTGCTTGTGTGAAGTGACACTTGCAGATGTAGCACACTCTCCTGCACTGTTGAACAAACCAGTCGGAATCCGCTTCAGTGACATTGTTGGTCAGTATTGCGATGAGCTTTCTGCGTCTTGATACCTGTATCCTTCCACTTTGTATTTCCAGGATTGTTTGGTGATTTGATTGGTCCAGATTCGTCACATTCATTATAGTCCGCATCAATATCAAAGTCTTTGTAGAGGCAAGCATACTTGATTGCAGAAGCATTTGCTGACAGTGAGAGATTGTGCAACATGTCCACTTTGTATTGGAAGTTCAGATCAATGAGATTGTCCAGTGGTGCAATCATGCATTCGACGTCTCTGATGTTGTAGAACTTGAGGTATTCCCAACTAGTTCTTGAAGCCTTGTTTGTTCCAATCATCAAGGTACAATTGATAATCGGGGTCTGACATTTCACTGTTGTTCAGACTGGAATAGAATTTATATTTGGAGAATGGTTCTTGTTTGCTCAGCACTGTGTCGTAATCTGATGAATCGAATGATTCGTAGGCAAAGAATGATTTCTGAGAGTGGTATTTCCTCCAAAAGCCTTCTACTGTATTATCCAATGTCATTGGTCCTGTGTATGACATCATGTCAATGAACCGAAGTACTTGTTGTGTCTTCTCATGTCTGATCAATACTTGTTTGTACTTTGTTGTTGATCCCAGGAAGCTCACCACTTTCCAATCTTTGTCAACGATATCTCGAAAGATAAGATTGATGTCAAATCTGGAGCTGTTGAATCCAATCACACTGACTTCATTTTGTGAAGGAATTTCAGGGTCTTCATATAAATTGTCATCTCGTACTGTTTCTGCATATTTGAAGAGTTCTCTGATTCATTGCTTCACAAAACTTTTCCATCTCGAAGATCAAAGTAGGTTGATTGAATACCTGATTTTGTTTTGATTGCTGATGCAACGGAGAGAGGTTTCAAGTGGGAGATCAATTGTGTGTTGTCGTCAGAGAATAAATTGTCAAGAATAAGATCTTCCATCGTCTCGAAATCGTACGTGATATAGTATTGTGTTGGTTTGAATTCATTTTGTCTCTTATGTGCCATCAGAAATTCATGAGTCTTATTGTTGAGTATATGTGGAACATAAGGTCTTGGTGTTTTATCAAGGAGATCTTACTTCACATGTTTTCCATCAACTTCTTTACATTCTTTGAGATGCTTCTCATAGTCTCTCGAGAAGTGTGAATCCTTCACCTGGAATCCTCTTGATTGACAAAATGGACAGAGTTTATATCCAGTGATTTTCTCAGGATCGATGATGTACATTCCATGAACAAGAGTTGCCGTCAGTGGAATCATCAGAAGTGGAAGAACTCTTGCATCATCATTCTCGTTGATGTACGATTGACTGAGGAAGTACTCGCTTCTTATCTTCGTCGTATTCATAAATGTGAACTGTGATGTTGAATTTCAATCACTGCTTTCTCCATATCACAAGCAACATCAAATCCTGGATAATTTCGTAGATGTTCCGTTAATTGATGTGGTCGAAGATGTAAGATTCTCAAATTCTGCGAAGAGTTTGTACGCTTCTGTGTTTCTCATATTGATTGAGATTTTCTTACCAGGAATTTCAGGAAGTGTGAGGAACGATAGTGCTTTGTTGAACTTCCGAACTCGTTTTGATGTGTTCACAAAGGATAGCATGCACTGGAAACTGTCGAATTGAATCAATGTACAGATGATTCATCCTTGATTCATACTTTAATATCTGGCTCGTTTCTAATCACCGTCGGAAAACTCTTTGATGAATTCTCCAGTTCTGGTCTGAAATCGTTGTACAATGTCTCATCACCATCTTTTCTTTCAACAATCTTTCCAAAAGTCGATGTTGGATCTTGAATGGATGATCCTTCTCTTTGTCGAACACTGCTTTGATGAAGGATGTGATTTCTTCAACATTCTTCAGGATGGATTGTGAAAGTACAGCTGATAAGGTTTTCCATTCTCTTCAACCTTCTCGACCTCATTCTTTTGAACTTCTTTCGTGCCTTCAATAAATAAGTATCAAATGCAGTTTTGTTTCGTGGTTCAGCCAGTAAGATGCATTCATTGAATCCATCAAATTGTTTCACTTCTCTGTATTCCATTTGTTCATTCTTCTTTGAATGATCAGTAGATTCTTCATCCAGTGATCCACCAATTTCTCCTCAATCGATTTCAGTTTCCGTGTGATTTTGAACACTTCCCTTTCAATTCAGTTTCGTGAATTCTCGGATGTGCTTTCATGTCAATGATGATGACATTGTGATCCTCTGTCGACATCGCTCGTCTGTTTTTCACTTCTTTCAGAAATACTTGAAGAGTGTTGAAATTGAGATTAACTGTTGGATATGGAAACTCAACATCTCGGTGTCGTAGCATTGAAAGGAGAAACGAATATTGACATTGATAGTATGTACTATTTGGATTATATGTTCGACCATCATTTAAAGCGAAAATAGTATTTGGAAATAGTTCGTGAATTTGTCGAATATAATTTTGAAGTGACTGAAGGGTGTTGTCATTTACTACAAATTAAAACAAAAAATAAAAAGTTAAGTCCTTTTTTCGATTTCTCAAAGGTGGCTTATTCTTCGCTTTCAACCATGAATCGAGTCTGATTTTGTAAACTATATCATCTCCAATCACCCGATATGTGAACGGTGTGAGCACTTGATTGTACTCACCGACGAGCTCACAGTTGTACTGCCTCAGTTCATTTTCAACAAACGATTGAGTGTAGTGTCGACGTTGTGACATGTGAGGTCGATTACCTTGATTCCACAACTTCGGTTTTATCCTCCATTCAACGCCTTCGAAAACATAAATGACTGGTGTTGACCCGTGAATGTAATCAGAAACGAGTTCACAGTTCTCTTTTTCATTGATTCAATCAACGCTTGCTTTGCATTCGTTCGACGCCTTTGGCTCCACTTGAAGTGTTCGAAGTCTCTGACGAGACGTTATAGATTTCTCGACCCCTGTCGGTTCGAAGCCTCGCTGAGGCGAGACTGTTGCATTCATTTAGTACAAAAAATAAAATGAAAAATAAAAATGAAACCATTTTTCTCGCCCCTGGCGGGTTCGAAGCCTTGCCAAAGGCAAGACTCGACAACCACTGATCCGAATTCAATAATTCTTGCGGCAATCGAAAGAGCGCATCGGATATGACCTTGGATGAAAATATTTTCGAAAATGAAAATATCGATTTTACTGCAGTCAAATACAGGGTCAAAATGGATCTTGGCTCCTGACGAAAATTTTTTCCAAATTATTTTTTCTGTTTTCTCATAATTTCTTCATCCTTTGTGTGAAATTTGAAGACGATTTGACAACATTTTGAAAACCCCATAATTCGTACTTTTGGCGAAATTCTCACTATAACCGTGACCGTGGTCATAGTAGATTAGTTGGATCCTGAGAGACGTAGTAGTGACTGCAGCACTATGAAATTTCGAGGGATTCAGCGAAAAACGAGGAGGAAGCTAGCACCATTAAAAACTTGAAAATTCCGGCCCAGTAAGCCAGAAACGGGCCGATGGGGAGCGCGTGAATGCTCCATCACAGGGATCGCAACCCTGGGACCATTGTAAATCACCAGTATCTCGTGCTTCCTCAAACAATGGTTTTGCAAAATTTACCCTAGATGTATTTTTCGTCCGCTATCGATTGCAAGTGGTTTCAGGTCTGGATCTCTGCTGGTTGTCGAGATATGACCAATTTTTCAACAAATATTTTAAAAATTTTCGATTTTTGACAAATGTTCGACACGTAGCTCCACGAATACTCATCCGATTTTGATCCGATTGTTTTAATCAATGACCGACATCGTCATTGAGAATTTCAAATGAGTTTCAAAATCTGTTCGGGTTGATTTTTGTAGAAAAATTGACAAAAGTAATCAAATTTTCGAAAAGTGTGAAAATTTGCTCCAATATTTTGCGTCAAATTGATGAAGAAAATCACTGTTTTGACGAAGTCACTGTGAAATAAATCACCAATGAGAGTACTTTCGACCACTTTTCAATGTGGTTCCCAAATCGCCTTCTATACTACTAAAGATTCACCTTCATCTCCTCCCATATGTATTTGCGCAAGCTATCACAGCAATGCTGAAAGTCTCTTCCATTGTTCTTCCCATTTGTCCGGGACGATTGACTTTTGTGGATTTGATGGTTTTGTGGCATACCCGAAGTTTTGAGAAGATTTGAAGAAGAGAATTCAGTGAAAAGCTTTGTTTCGAAAGAAACGAGCACAGTTTCGACTCACCAATTGGGTGAGACAATTAAAGTCATCCATTGAAACAACTGCGATTCGTACTTGAGCCTCAATGTTTGGGATCTAGTATTGTGAAGGAAAACGAGTCAAAAAAGAGGAGAATTTTATCAATGTATCGGATTTTAATTTCGAAAAACGGTTTGAATCGGTTGGTTAAAGACACTAGTGCTTTCTGAGTCTCTTCAAGAAGAATTGGAGGAACTTTCATTGGGAGAGTTGACTTTTTTGTATTGAGTTTCAGTTGTTCTCGAAGATGGAGATCGAGATAAAACAGAGGAAACGATGTATTCACCACTCACATGGTGGTGAGGAAACTTCGTGATGTTAGGTATTGTCCCAATTACGAAATTTGGAGTTGTGATCGCTCCGCCCTTTGATTCGGTTGACAGAAAGAAAGAAAGGGTCAGAAAAGAGTTGTTTTCAGCAATGAATGGAGAAATCGGAAGGATGTGAAAAGTGGAGACTGAATATGGTAAAGACACGGTTTTGTACTTTGCTATCTTCCATTTTCCATCTAATACCTGTTCAATTGATGTGGACAGAAACAGTCAAACCTAGAAATCGGTATCCACCTCGCTTTGTGCTGTCATCGCTCGAAGATGTGGACAACTTCCTCAAAAAGGAGTAGAACTAGGTGATGCTCCAAGTCTATCGTCAAATTCATCATCATGCACCGGTTGGATGGAATGGTTGAGGCGATATATCTGAATTGTGTGAAGAACATTCTGTTTTGGCTTCATGCTTCCATCTGTTGTCACTCACCAAGTTTTCT
>JARBJD010000693.1:0-22841 GCA_033064195.1 Blattamonas nauphoetae | reverse complement strand
TTGCTACAAAAATGCTTTTGCTTGTGAAAAGAAACTATTGAATAATCTCATTGAACCATCGAAGAAACTGATCACCAACCAAAGTGATTTATGCGCACTGATTGCGACACTCACTGGAATCAATGATGTGGTGATTGAACTGGATGACCTGTCTGACAAGTGCTTATGTCTGAATAAACTCCCAGTGTTTCGAACCATTTTCAAGATCCTTGTTGGAGGAAAAGATATGAGCATTGCCTACAATGAAGCATACAACACTATTCTCAATTATGGCATTTCTCTGACGAAAGCGATTCCTCGTTAAAATTATAAATGAATTGTATTTTTTATTTTTACATAAATGGCACCAGGAAGTTTCAACAAACTCAAAAATATCGGCAAGCAATTCTTTCAATTCATCAAACCTCTAGCTCCAACATTACTTCAAGTTGGTGGTGGAATGCTCTCTCAAACGAACAGTAAATTTGGACAAACAGCTGGAGGAATACTGAATGGATTAGGAGGAATGATGGACGTTTATCAACAAAACTCTCACCGAGGGTTCGAAGCCTTGCAAAGGCAAGACAAGGCGATCAATCGTCAACAATAACCACAGATGATCGAGTACGAACCCCCTCGAAATGGACGATTCTCAAATGATGATATGCCACTCTCTACTAACTCCAAAATTCAATTCAAAGGATAAACATTCACTAGTATTCGAATATTTTTATTTTCCTAAAATGGCACCAGGTTGGTTATCAAAATTAGCAGCAGTTGGCAAAAATATACTCAGAGTTGGAGCTCCATTTCTGAATCTCATTCCCTTCGTTGGACCATTGATTTCGAAGGTAGCACAGACAGGAATTGAAATGATACCAGATGTGAAGTCGGATCAGCAAATCCACGCAGAAAAGATGGCACAATATGAACAAGCTATAAATGAAGGAAACACAACAGTTGCGAATAAACTCAGAGGAGAAATACTGAGACTTGAAGAAAAGCTGAAGCCGAAAGCGAAGAAGAAGAAACTGAAAAAGTCTCGCGAGAGGCTTCGAACCCTTTCCGGAAAAAGGGAAAGAGAAATAAGCAATACAGTTTTTTTATTTTTGATAAAATGAACTCGCATATAACACATCTGACAAACAAAAGAGCTGGAGCATCATCATTGACTGGAAATACCACAGGAAGGATAGAATACACGAGAGATGACATGGGTCAAATACAACAGCAACTCATGTCTGAACATCACATTAATTACCTCATGAATGATGGAGCCCACAGTACTTCTATTCAAGAATTGAAACCATCAGAGAATGCACGATTCTACAAAGGACAGGAAATAATCATTCCATTGACTGGTAATCAAGACATCTGTCAAATCGATGATTCCTTCATTACGTTCACGATGACAGCAACATTGAAACTCAACAATTGGCAATGGGAATCAGGAACTATTGGATCTTTGATGAATGAGAGAATATTCATGTTCGTTGGACTCAAGCATTCAGCATCCATCTTTCGGAATCTTACAGTTCTTCACAACAATCAGAGAATCATCAGTACAACAACAAATGATGTATCCATGGAATCACACATTTACAATATGATCAAACCGAAGAGTCAATTGGAGAATCGAAAACATTGTCACACTCCATGGCAAAATGCTTGGAATCATGATGAATCTGTTGCTGGTGTTTATATTCCTTTATCAGACTTCACAGGAACAAAAGTAACTAGTACTTTATGTGACAGTATTGATGTGCCAATCCGTGTGTCAATCAATCTTGAGGATCTTCTCATTTTCTCAGGTATGACTGACTATCCCAGATGTCTATTCGGTGATCTGAAATTGAGTGTGTACATCAATGAGGATGCTTTTGTCTGCTGCCCTGTGAATCCTGAACTGACATTGAAAAATACACTATCATCATTCGTAGTTGGAACAGCAGCACCACCGACTGTTAAAGCAATTATTCAAAATTGTATTCAACATCGTCCCGTTTTTATGAATAATCTCGTAGCCTCATGCACAAAGAATTTCGTTCAAATTGGTCAATCATTTCTCCAACCATCGGTTACAAAAGACCTCTATTTAGGTGGATCCAATGTCGTGAATAAAGAACCGGAATACGTGGATCAATATACATCATTGAACATTCTTGATTATTAAATTGATGATGTGTACTGCATGAGTTCTGGATACAATATTAAAGACATTGCGAAAGAGAATCTCAAACAGATGTACACAAATCGTCCAGGAACAATTCCAGCAGAGAAGATCTCATTTTATCCATTTCAGAAGACACCAACGGAAACAGGAATTGATTGTACTCAGCAAATGGTTCTCGTTAATGCCAAGGATATCATGCTTCTCTTCCGTCACTACGATAATGAAGTCACTTGCTTCCACAATCCAATGCAGAAGAATATCCAAGTGAATCTACTCAACAAGTACTATCCAGAACAACCCACAACAACTATTGGAGCTCGTTTCTACCAGTTCGCATTGTCGACTCTAAACCTTGATTCTTACCTCACTGTTCCAGATGATTTGGAGCGTTCACTGACGGATTCTCTTGTTGGAGAGAAACTCTCCGGTGACGGAACATATCCTCGTGAAACAATGACAAGAGTGCGACCGATTCATGACAACACTGACTTCCTTCGATGCTTCTCAACTCAAAGAAGTGGATGTCCAACAAACTGTAATGATTCTATCAGTTCCAGAGGTGTGAATGTTCCTGTAACTTTGAGATCTCAACCAATATATCAAGGGAATCTTGACACATACTACAATGTTTACGACCCAAGTCAAAGTGGTGGTGATATGACAACATTTACGCATCCTCCAGCACCAATATTAGCAACCACTGCAACCACATGGTGGGTATTACGATACAGTAATGGCGAACCAAGAGTCGAATACTATCCTAATCACACACTGAAGGCGTTACACAAAGATTTGGGAATCATGTAGAGACAAAACAGTAAAAGAAATATTGTTAATTGTATTTTTTATTATTCTATAAATGAGAAGTATCAGATCAAATCAATCCAAACCAACATCGACATTAATTGAGCAAATCGAAGTGCAATCATATCTGCCGAAACAGTGGGATTCAGAACCTCACATCTACTCTATTCAAGAAGTGCATCCTACAAATCCTCCAATGCCATGCAGAATCGGAGATGAGATTGAAGTTCCACTGTGCTATGACGGTCACGATGTTACTGAATTTATGAAGAGTCATTTGCGAATTGATCTCACGATTACTGTTCCATATTCATATACGAGTAGTGAAACAGGAGAGTACGTCGGACTATCCGGAATATTCGTCGGATACAAATCATCCTCAGATGCAATTCGAGATATGAGACTCGTTGACAGTCATGGAAACATTATTGACAATTCACTTCAGAATAATCATGTTCACGAATCATTTCTGTATCACACATTCAAGTCGTACGAAGAGAAAAACAATATGAAGCACTGCTACAGTCTTTGGGAAAATGTTCAGAGAATGGATCAGAGTGTGTGCGGATTCTACTATGTCCCCGTCAATAAATCCACAAATAAGCTCACTAAAACAATTCCTTTGGTTATTCCATTTGTGAATCTACTTCCATTGAGTACATTTGATCAATATCCCAATTCAATCTTTGGTAATTTACGTTTAAGATTTCACTTGACAACTGACTCACTAGTGTATTGTCCAATTCAACATTCAACTGTCATTCGAAAATCTTCCCAAGGTTGCCGTGAATTGTTTCCAGATAAAGACTTGACAAGTATGTCGGATCAAACCAACATGCTCTTGATGTCTGATGGGGACTTTTCTCCAGTAACACAGGAATTTACACAGATAGGAAATCCAGTACTGAAAGCTAGCAATAAAAAGAGCTATGCTCCACCTGCCAGTACAGTCGCTGAGGTTGGAGCCATTTCTTTCACTTGCACTGTTCAATCCTCTTCGGTGGACAAAGTCTCAACAATTTGCTATGGATATCAAATCACTGATGCAACAAAACAATCCCTCTTCAACACATATTCGAAGACTCTGTATGTCATGAAAGCAGAAAGAATTGACACACAATCATTCCAAACAAAAGCGAATGCCATGGGAGTGAGATCAAACATCAGTATCAAACTCAACAATCTCATGAATCTAATGTGCTTATTCCCTGAAAGACCAAATGAATGTACAGTCTTCAGAAATCCTCACTACGTTGGTCACTTCGAAATGCTTGGATCCAACTTTCCCAATTTCCCAATATCAACAATATCACCAGAGTTCTATCAAATGATGATGGTGAATGGTGATTTCATTGGTTGTTCTGCAACAGAAGAGTTTGAGAATTCGATTTGTTCAACTCGAGTGTTTGACTATAAAGCAAAGGATTCCAAGAGAACAAAACCAGTTACAGATGCAACTTGTTTCACATTTATGGTTCCAACAGATCGAAGTGAAATTACTGGTGGAGAAGAAGGTATTTCAACAGCAGAATCAGTGAATATTGTCTGCAGAGGAACCCCAATCAATCAGGGAGAACTTGATCCATCTTTCACATCAACCAAAGATGGACCTCCTCCACCTATTTTGGCATTGCATCAGGCTACATACTGGTTGTTCTGGATTGAAAATGGACAACCTCGAGTGCGATATGTCATTGATCGTCGACTCCAAGAAGCATATGAGGAAGTGAAGAGAGGATATTAAATTGAATATTTTATTTTTGTAGAAAACACAAATGGTCAAACGTTATTTCTCAATTCAGAATTCTCACACTACTCAACTACCTCCTGATTTTACCAATTCTAGAAAACAAAAATATGTTCACTTTCTCGACTGTAAGCTCATTCATGTGAAAGAAGAAAGTGATGCTGCATCGACAGTCATTTCAAAAGACATTCCTCAGCACATCACAATCCATGGTGATTGGATTCAGACTGATGCATTCAATGACTCATTTGTTGCTTTCTGTAATGAACAGATCGCGAAGCGAAAGAAGTGGGAATTAACTACTCGACAATCAATTGTGAAGATCTGGTTTAAAGACAGTTCTGGTGAACCAATCGAGATGAAAACTAAAGAGTCAATCAATGGAAAAATAATCAAAGAGTATTATGAATTTCTTGTTGATCTCATGTTGGAATACTAGTCATTGTTTCGATCAGTGAATTATATTTTTGTATTAGTTCATTAATGAGTGTTTGTTGTTGTCCGACAATGCTACTCAGTTCCTGAATGGCTTTCACGCAGAAGCAAGAGAGTTCTGCATAATCAACTTGGAGACAATCTGGATTGGAATCATTCACGACCTCTGGGAATATGTCTTGGATCTGTTGAGCAATTACACCAATGTGTTTCTTCTCACTTTCCTTCTTCAGGCATTCACATTTCTCTTTGCAGTTCTTCAAGTGTTCTTCATCTGTCTCATTTTCAATTTGCTTCGTCACTTTGTTGATCTTCGAGTCGAATGTGTTGAACTGATACTGCACAATTTCCACTTTATTCAATTGTTCAAGAACATCGGGATAAGGTTCAATATTTCTTTTCACCCTTCTGTCTGACAACTGAGAAAAACTTCCTGTTGTGGATATTGAAAACACTCCTGAACCTGTGTCCTCATCGTAGTAATACAGTGCTGGTTTGTCACACGGTGACCACATAATTATTCCATCACCATTGAACTGAATTCCAGAAGTTTCTGCAATCGATTGTGAAATTGAAATGCCAGAAGAAAATGTCGAAGCCGGATATGTTCCTGGATACTTCGGAAGTGATCCCTCTGAAATGTTCCAATTCGCTCCATTCACATTGATCAATCCTCCAATTGTTGGTGTCGTGATTGATCCATTTGTGCTCACCACTTTCTGAATTGAAGATATTGCAGTTTTGTGTGCTTCTGATGTCTTCTGAAGTGATTCAATCACTGCCGAATTCTCGTTGGTTGTTGAGAGATTATGATCAATCATTTTCTCAATCATTTGTGAATTGTATTTTTGTCGATTCATTTTTGTTTGCTCTTTCATTGAAATTAAAATTCTTGATTCCCTCATGAACATACGTCACCGGCACATTATTTCTGACATACTCAGAGACTAGCGAACAGTTCTCTTCTCTCATTGATTCGATTAATGCTTGTTCTGAACATACTCGACGTCTTTCCTTGTACATCGCAGTTGGATTCATTTAATACAAATTAAAAAACTCTGAATTAGATTTTCTTTCGTTGTTTTCTCAGTTTTGGATTTTTCACTGGAATCGAGGATCAATGGGTTCGATCACTCATTTCTCAAGAGTGATAGTTTCGTTCTACTTTTCATCGTTTTGGATTCTCCTGATGTTGGAGATCATGATCGTATGCTTCATTTTTTACTTTTTCCGAACTTTTACAGAGATATTCGAGGTTTCAGGATCGGTCGTGGATCTCTGCACTTTTATGTAAAAAGGAGTATGCCACTCTCCTTTTCTTCTTTTTTCAGACTTGTTTTCTCTATTTATGGTTGAATTGTCACTTCATTCTCATTCGTTAGCATCTCATTTTTGACCTCACTTCAGTCTTCATTTCCTCGTTGTTTTTCCTTTTTAATCACTTCATTCATGTTTCTTTCTCTGTAACTTTTTCTCAAATGTTTCACACTAATTCCCGTTTACTGAGTTTTCCAGACTTTTGCAGAGATCTGCCATTCAACGGCTCACTTCATATCTCGGTATTTTTCCGGAAAATCCAACATTTCACATACTTTTTTGAATCATTTTTCTTGTTTTTAAGAGAGAAAAACCGGAACACAGACCTAAATTTCACTATTGGTGTCACATTTCACACCGTTTTCACGTTCGTCAATTTACCTCTCAGTTTCATACTTGCCCGTTTCGTTCATGCTTGTTTCGCTTTCTTTTACTCTGTTTTTGTGAAAAAAGTGATGAAAAGTTGACTAAAATGATGTGCTAGTGAAGTGAGTACGGCCCACAAAATGGAAGTGATATGAGCAAAATGAAGAGGAATGGTGAAGAGATCAAATGTGAAATGGGGAGCAAAAGTGATGAAATGAAAGGGACTACAGTCGGTTTTGAAGTGACAAAAACGGTCAAAAGTTGAGAAGTGAAAACATGAAAAAGTGACTTTATGGGAGAACTATCCGACAAAATCTCCTCAAAATTCGAGCACACCTTACTCATACCGTGAGAAAGAAGGATTTGCAGCGAAATTCAGATTAAAAAATCCATAGTGTCAAAATGTTGGTGCAAATGTGTCGCCACAAGTGTGATCGAAAAACCGACCCTCCAGAGCGAACTATAGGTGATGTACAACCAGAATTCTCAAAAAAGCGTCGCTTGAGTGTAATTGTGAAGTGGTTGACGTGAAAATCGTTTAAAATGAAAATTGACAAAAAATTGTGAAAACGATCATGTGTTGAGGATCGTCAGAACCGAATGACGCGAATACCTCTCCACTATCGATTTGACACGTTTTGAGACCATCAGAGGGTGAAAAGTGACGTGTAGGAGAAGAGCGAGACGTCACTTTCTCCTCCTTAAAAATTTTGTCATTTTCAAAATATGTTGTGGGGTCGGATCAAACTTTTTTTTCAAAAGTGCTTTTTTCCGAAAATTTCACCTATCAAAATCAATTTCGTAATTTTAGAACGTGTTTGAGCACAATTTGAGACATAAAGGTGTTCATAGTGGCGAAATCCGAACATCGACTTTTTCGTCACTTTTTCGACCTAAGTTCGGTACACAGTTCGACGAATTCCCAACCGATTTTCATCGGGATTGTCTTGATCGATGACCGACAGTGTCCCCGAGATTTTAGAATTTTTTGCAGAATTTTTCGAAATGGTTCTCACATTGGATTCGACTGATTTGTGGTCAAAAAGTGAAAAACACCAAAAAAGCGCCAACATTTTTTCGAATGTTGTCAAAATTTGCTTCAAAAATGACACTTTTCACGAGGTCAAAATATTGGTCATATTTTAAGAATTTAGGCCAAATATTGATGTCATCAAAATGTCATAAATTCCTTTTCATACAAGATTCAAAATTGGTCAATCGGACTTGACTTTTAGTTTTGGTTTTCAACGATTATTTCAATCGGGTTCCCATTTCGCTTTCTATACTACTAACAAACACTCATCAATGAACTAATACAAAAATATAATTCACTGATCGAAACAATGACTAGTATTCCAACATGAGATCAACAAGAAATTCATAATACTCTTTGATTATTTTTCCATTGATTGACTCTTTAGTTTTCATCTCGATTGGTTCACCAGAACTGTCTTTGAACCAGATCTTCACTATTGATTGTCGAGTAGTTCATTCGCACTTCTTTCGCTTCGCGATCTGTTCATTACAGAAAGCAACAAATGAGTCATTGAATGCATCTGTCTGGATCCAATCACCATGGATTGTGATGTGCTGAGGAATGTCTTTTGAAATGACTGTCGATGCAGCATCACTTTCTTCTTTCACATGAATGAGTTTGCAGTCAAGGAAGTGAACATATTTTTGTTTTCCAGAATTGGTAAAATCAGGAGGTAATTGAGCAGTGTGAGAATTCTGAATTGAGAAGTAACGCTTCACCATTTGTGTTTTCTACAAAAATAAAATATTCAATTTAGTATCCTCTCTTCACTTCTTCGAATGCTTCTTGGAGTCGACGATCAATGACGTATCGTACTCGTGGTTGTCCATTCTCAATCCAGAACAGCCAGTATGTTGCTTGATGTAATGCTAGAATCGGCGGAGGAGGTCCTTCTGGAGTTGATGTGAAATATGGATCAGGTTCGCCTTGTTTGATTGGGGTTCCTCTGAAGACAATGTTCACTGATTCTGCTGTCGATATACCTTCTTCTCCACCAGCGATTTCACTTCGATCTGTTGGAACCATGAAAGTGAATGAAGTTGCATCCGTTGATGGTCTCAGTTTTCTGCTCTCCTTTCCACCATAGACGTAATTGCGAGGTTCACAAATGGAATTCTCAAACTCTTGTGTTGCAGAACAGCCAATGAAATCACCATTCACCATCATCATTTGATAGAACTCTGGTGAGATAGTTGACATTGGGAAATTGGGATAATTATTCCCTAGCATTTCGAAGTGACCAACATATTGAGGATTTCTGAAGACTGTACATTCATTTGGTCGATCGGGGAATAAGCACATAAGATTCATGAGATTGTTGAGTTTGATACTGATGTTTGATCTCACTCCCATGGCATTCGCTTTTGTTTGGAATGATTGTGTGTCAATTCTTTCTGCTTTCAGGACATAAAGAGTCTTCGAATATGTGTTGAAGAGGGATTGCTTCGTTGCATCAGTGATTTGATATCCGTAGCAAATCGAAGTGACCTTGTCCACAGATGAATTCAGAACCGTGGAAGTGGTTGATTTAACTGTAGTATGCACAATTCCAGTACTTGGATCTGGATCTGAATAGGTATAATATTGATAAACTGGATTTCCGATTTGTGTGAATTCCTGAGTCACATTTGTGAATTCTCCATCTTGTAATAGTGCGTGATGAGATTTGTGTGTAGTATATTTTCCTAATGGATCTTTCTCTACGTATCGTTCAAGTCCTTTTCGAATGACTGTGGGTACTCGAATCGGACAGTACACAAGTGAATCAGTTGTCAAATGAAATCTCAAACGTAAATTGCCAAAGATTGAATTTGGATACTGATCAAAATTACTCAGTGGAAGTAAATTCACAAACGGAATAACCAGAGGAATTGTAATTGGGAACACTGTTTCAGTATTAGGAGTTGGAGAAAAGTAGCATCCACAAACACTTGGATCCATTCTCTGAACATTTTCAAAAAGACTGTAGCAATGCTTCATGTTGTTTTTCTCTTCATAAGACTTGAAAGTGTGGTACAGAAATGATTCGTGAACATGATTATTCTGGAGTGTATTGTCAATGATGTTTCCTTTACTGTCGACGAGTCTCATATCTCGAATTGCATCTGATGATGACTTATATCCGTAGAACATTGCATACATGTTAGGGTAGTAGTTTCTGTCTGTCGTCGGTTGCTCATACGGAACAGTGATCGTTAGATCTATTCGTAAATGACTTCGCAAATTCAGTCACATCATGACCATCATAACACAGTGGAACTTCAATCTCATCTCCGATTCTGCAAGGCATAGGTGGATTTGTTGGATGCACTTCCTGAATTGAATAGACATGTGGCTCTGAATCCCATTGTTTTGGCAGATATGATTGCACTTCGATTTGCTCAATTAATGTCGATGTTGGTTTGGATTGATTTGATCTGATACTTCTCATTTATAGAAAAATAAAAAATACAATATCATAATTTTCTTTTACTGTTTTGTCTCTACAAGATTCCTAAATCTTTGTGCAACGCTTTCAATGTGTGATTTGGATCGTACTCCACTTTCGGTTTGCCATTACTGTATCGTAATACCCACCATGTGGTTGCTGTAGTTGCTAGAATCGGTGCTGGAGGATGTGTAAATGTTGTCATATCACCACCACTTTGACTTGGATTGTAAACATTATAGTATGTGTCAAGCTTACCTTGATAAATGGGATATGATCTTAAAGTGACAGGAACGTTTCCTTTGGAACTGATGGAATCATTACAGTTCGTTGGACACCCACTTCTCTGTGTTGAAAAGCACATAAGGAAGTCAGTGTTGTCATGAATCGGTCGAACTCTTGTCATTGTCTCATTGGGATAATTCTGATCACCAGTGAGTTTCTCTTCAACGAGAGAATCTGTCAGTGATCGCTCCAAGTCGTCAGGAACAGCTAGATAGGAATCGAGATTTAGAGTCGACAATGCAAACTGATAGAAGCGAGCTCCAATTGTTGTTGTCGGTTGATCTGGATAGTATTTGTCGAGTAGATTCACTTGGATATCCTTCTGCATTGGATTGTGGAAACAAGTGACTTCATTGTCGTAGTGACGGAAGAGGAGCATAATATCCTTCGCATTAACAACCACCATTTGTTGAGTACAATTAATTCCTGTTTCAGTTGGTGTCTTCTGAAATGGATAGAACGATATCTTTTCTGCTGGAATTGTTCCAGGACGATCCTGATACATTTTCTTGAGATTCTCTTTCGCAATTTCTTTCATATTGTATCCAGAGCTCATGCAATACACATCATCAATTTGATACTCGGTGATGTTTAGTGAGATGTACTGATCCACGTATTCTGGTTCTGTCGTAACTGTACCAGCTGATGAATACACAATGTCTTTCGTAACTGATGGTTGCAGAAATGATTGACCAATTTGAACGAAGTTCTTTGTGCATGAGGTTACGAGATTGTTTAAGATATATGGACGATGCTGAATACAATCGGCAATTGATGCTTTTATCTTAGGCGCTGCAGCAGTCCCAGTAACGATTAATGAAAGTGTGTTCTTCAGAGTGAGTTCAGGATTAACTGGACAACACACAAACGCATCTTCATTGATGTGAACGCTCAGTTTCAAATCTCCAAAGAGACACGCAGGATAGTCAGTCATTCCAGAGAAAATGAGAAGATCTTCAAGATTGATTGACACACGAACAGGCACATCAATACTGTCTTTGAATACTCCAGTTCCAGATGTTGTGGTGAAATCCGATAATGGAATAAACACACCAGCAACAGATTCATCATGATTCCAAGCATTTTGCCAAGGTGTGTGACAATGTTTTCGATTCTCCAATTGACTCTTTGGCTTGATCATATTGTAGATGTGAGACTCCATTGACACGTCATTTGTTGTTGTGCTGATGATTCTCTGATTGTT
Organism: Blattamonas nauphoetae; assembly: GCA_033064195.1. Taxonomy (NCBI): domain Eukaryota; phylum Preaxostyla; order Oxymonadida; genus Blattamonas; species Blattamonas nauphoetae. The sequence goes on along the minus strand of JARBJD010000693.1, from coordinate 11,067 downwards.
GTGAAGAACAGTAAGGTCACGAAAGATTGATGCCGAATGTTTGAGTCCAACGAATATGAATATCCTCTCATTCATATATGATCCATTTTTACTGGAATTTGTCTTCCAATTATTTGCTTTAAGCCTTGCTGTCATTGTGAACGTAATGAAGGAATCATCAATTTGACAAATGTCTTGATTCCCAGTCAGTGGAATGATTATTTCCTGTCCTTTGTAGAAGCGTGAATTCTCTGATGGTTTCAATTCTTGAATCGAAGTACTGTGTGCCCCATCATTCAGAAGGTAATTGATGTGATGTTCAGACATTAGTTGCTGCTGTATTTGACCAATATCATCTCTGGTGTACTTGATTGATCCTGTAGTGTTTCCAGTTAATGATGATGCTCCTGTTCTTTTGTTTGTCAGATGTGTTATATGCGAGTTCATTTTATCAAAAATAAAAAAACATAATTGTTACTTTCATTTACTTTTTCTTTTTTGGTTTCTTCGCTTTTGGTTTCAGCTTTTCTTCCAGTCTCAGTATTTCGCCTCTGAGTTTGTTCGCAACTGCTGTGTTTCCTTCATTCATTGCTTGCTCATACTGAGCCATCTTTTCTACATGGATTTGTTGATCCGATTTAACATCTGGAATCATCTCAACACCTGTCTGTGCTACCTTGGAAATCAGTGGTCCAACGAAGGGGATGAGATTCAGAAATGGAGCTCCAACTCTGAGTATATTTTTTCCAACTGCTGCTAATTTTGATAACCAACCTGGTGCCATTTAATAAAAATAAAAATATTCGAATACTAGTGAATGTTTATCCTTTGAATTGAATTTTGGAATTAGAGGAGAGTGGCATATCATCATTGGAGAATCGTCCATTTCGTGGAGGTTCGTACTCGATCATCTGTGGTTTTTGTTGACGATTGATCGCTTTATTTTGTTGATAAACGTCCATCATTCCTCCTAATCCATTGAGTATTCCACCTGCTGTTTGTCCAAATTTACTGTTCGTTTGAGAGAGCAATCCACCACCGACTTGAAGCAACGTTGGAGCTAGAGGTTTGATGAATTGAAAGAATTGCTTGCCAATATTTTTGAGTTTGTTGAAACTTCCTGGTGCCATTTATGTAAAAATAAAAAATACAATTCATTTATAATTTTAGCGAGGAATCGCTTTCGTCAGAGAAATGCCATAATTGAGAATAGTGTTGTATGCTTCATTGTAGGCAATGCTCATATCTTTTCCTCCAACAAGGATCTTGAAAATGGTTCGAAACACTGGGAGTTTATTCAGACATAAGCACTTGTCAGACAGGTCATCCAGTTCAATCACCACATCATTGATTCCAGTGAGTGTCGCAATCAGTGCACATAAATCACTTTGGTTTGTGATCAGCTTCTTCGATGGTTCAATGAGATTATTCAATAGTTTCTTTTCACAAGCAAAAGCATTTTTGTAGACAAGCAGTAGCTGATCTTTGAATGCTGAAATATTGGACGTGTACTCTCTTAGTGGAATAGAACGACTTTGAATCGGTGCTGATGGATATGTCTCCAGTGGTGGATCATAAGCACCTCGTTCATTGGATACCACAGGTTCAGAGCACACTCTTTCCATCTCCATCTTCGATCCTCTATTATCTACGCCAGCTTTGCTCCTATCCTCGATGATGACATTGTTGGTGATTGATGTTGGTACTGAAGAAGAACTTGTGTATTATGTAAACTGACAACTTAGAATTGGTTGCATTACTTTCTATAAAAATAAAAAATATATATTAATGTTTTTAATCAGACATTTCTTTCTGGTACTGAACATATTGAGAGTAAGCAGGCATATTCGTAGATTGGTATTGACCGATATCATCATCTGTTCTCGTTGTATATGCTTTGCGTGTCAGTGTACTAATATCTGATGCTATGGTAGCATTATGTCTACCAAGGAATGTTGGCAAATCTTCTTGACTTGTGATAAATTCTAGAAACTGTGGATACACCTGCTCCTTGAAATCCTTTCTTTTCTTCATTCTCTGATGTCCTTCGTTGGTACTGTCGAATCCTGAAAGATGTTCTTCAAGCCATTTGTCCCACATTTGTGATGCTACTTTCGATTGAATTGAATTGAACACCATATTGTCTATTACATGTTTCTCAAGATCAGCTGGATTATCTCGACTGGCACGAGTTATTCCCAATCCATTTGTCATGAAGTCACCAACAGCTTTCTTCATTATTGCATATGGTTGTTGTGATCTTTGTGCTTGCATGTCTCCATAGCTGATGTCTCGATAATTGGATGGTAAATCGTATGATCCATTCTTGAGGAAATTAGAGTGTGAAGCTTTGATTTTCCTTCCGAATTGGCGATTAAATGCTGTATATGATGTCTGTTTTCGCTTGTCTGGTGTTGGATTCATTGCGTAGTATGTCTCTTTGACTGGTCTACTGTTGTATGGAGCTAGCATGGCACCATTGACTGCAATCAAATCTTTCGTCTCATTATCGTAGACCATCACATCTGGGATTTTTCCATGTTGTTCCATGAGAACAGTCCAATTCTGTCCAGTTCTCTTAATGTACTCAAGCGCTGATGGATAACTACTGAGGGCATCGTTCCATCTGGTTTGAATATCATCGTCAGCATAGATTCTTTTCAATGCTGCTTGACTTTGCTCAGCGTATCTCATTTTTGGTTTCTTCTCTCTTGTTTTTCTTTGTGGTTGGTTGTACACAATCTGTGGTATCATTGACATTTCATTCAAAATAAAAAAACCAAAAGTATATTTTAATTAGAGTTAAATCACAAATGAACAAATCGAATATGGCTAAACCAGAGGTTTCACGGAGGGTGGAACACTTTTCTCTAACAGCATACGTGAATGCTAAATTGAGTGAAGCATCAAATAGGAATGTGTCTCATGAAGTGCAATCACAAATTCATCCAGACCTTCATTTCAATCGCAATAGTGTCAATGTCCTTGTTGGAAATAGAGGAAGTGGAAAGACCTTTAATGCTCTTCGAGAGGTTGCCAAGCTACAGAATGTTCAGGTTCGGAATGAACTCTTTCACTTGTTTGTCTTCGTCACTGATAAGAACATTGATCCTACATTCGATAAATTCAAACCAATACTGAATGTTCCTTATGTGAAAGTCAAATACGATGATGCACTTCCATTTCTGTTGGAACTCTCTGAATCGAAAGCTGCGTATGAAGAGATCATTGACAATCAGTGGCAAGATAGAATTACTGATGAATGCAGAGAGAATCTCTTTGACTCACTGTACATTGATGACTTCTCAGTAAAGAATCTCCAAACGATTATCCTCCTCGATGACTGTCGTAGAATCCTAGGTGAACGAAGAACATCCAAAAATAGAATGACCATGATGGACCTGTTACTCGAGAATCGACAACCGAAATTCACATTCTTTCTGACGATGCATGAGCTCTTCAGTTTGTCAGCAGACATGAAGTCAAACATTGATTCAATGTGGATCTTTGGAGGATTCAACAAAGAACGAATCAGCAGAGTCTATCCTCAGTTGAACTCACCAATTGATACTCAACACTTCTGGAATATTTATCAACGGAAACAAAAGTGTGAAGCAATCATTCTTCGATACAATACAGATGGAGTTGCACTGAATGAGATCAACAAAGATGGGTTAATCAGAAGGGTCAGAGAACCTTGCTAAAGGCGTCGCACTCGCCTAGTCGGCGATCTCTTGTAGAAGGTTACCAATGGTCTCGTCAAGACTTCGAAGCCTCATACTGAGAGTGTCAGTCAGCGTTCGAATTGATTCTTCAATATCTGATAATCTCTGATCAATCGAGAGTGAATTAGGAGAAGTGGAAGCATCATTATATCGTTTCCTCAGTGCAATCTCACCTCTTATTTTTGTTATTCGATATCCATCAATTTGGATCATCCTATTCAGTTTCTGTGTTGTGTACTCATTCAGTTCCTTTCTATTCTTCTCCAAGTATCTCTGAAAGTCGTGGATGTTTGTGAACTCTTTCTGCTCAGGATCAAACGGTTCTAATATTTTCAGTGATGTCATTTAAGTGAAATAAAAATATCTGAAACATTTTTGAGATTAGCTTAAATTGAAGCGAACGAAGTTCTGAGGTCAGAGTAGACCGAACTCAGCAATGAATTCTGGAGTTAAGTCGTCAAGAGAGTCTGCATGGAACTTGGTGTGTTGGATTGGAACGTAGACAACTTTTGACAGACATGTGAGTCCATTCAGAAGTTTTGCCACCACATTTCCGTGTTTGTATTCGATGAATTTCCCCACAAATTGAAACTGTCTTCTCTTCTTCTGAAACTTGGCAACAGTCTTGTCCAAATCAAGATGAATCAGCGATATGTTTCCTGGTTTGCATTTCCATAACATCTGTGATGTCTGTTGTCTTTGGATGTTCTTCAATTGTTCTTCACAACTGGAGATATACAATGCTTCAATCTCTCTATTGTTTTGTGCCTGTTGTGGAGTGAACTTGTTCCAGTACGCTCGATGAGGAGTTATGTTATAGTATTCCACCATCTGATTCATCAGTGAATGATTTGCCATTTGTGTTGCATTGTCTTGGAATCCATCTCTTATTGTTCTTATCACTCGATCGACAATTCTGTTGTGATTTGTGAATGGTGAACTTGTGAAATATGTCCTGACTTTCTGTTCCTTACAAAAGTCTGATGCTTCTCCACTTGTCCAAGCAGCTTCTCCATCACCACGAATGTTGTTGACATGAACTCCACGATGATTAATCAGATCATTGATTGCAGTCTTGACTTTACTCCATGATTTATCCAGAACAGGAATCACAACAAGGTATTTCGTGTTTATATTGATGGCAAATAGGTAAATCTGAAGTACTGTTTTCGACGTTGGTGATTGGATAAAAACGAGATCAATTTCCCAGGATCCAAACTTGGGAGAAAAGTATGGTCGATCACAATTCTGTGGAACCTTTCTGTCTGATGTCTTCTGTGGATCACCTGTAATTGCTTTCGACATGAACTGCATTTTTGATCGAAAAGGATACACGATTGTCTCCGTTGTTTTAGGCATCGTTGGTGTTTCAATTATCAATCTGTCACTTCCTTTTTCTCTCTGGATTTTCCTCGGATGTGCAACACTCCATCTGTGATCATATTCCTCATACCAATCCTGAAATGATCTTCCTCCGAATGGGATTTGTTTTGTGTGAGTCAGAATGAAGTCAATATCATCGTTCGCAATAGGTCTGTTAATTGAGGTTCGAACAAATGTGTCCCTGTTCATTTTATTAGCATCCAGAATGTGTGATGTAATAAAGTGTTCCATTTGCTTTTGATTATTCATGATTGAGTTCTCAGCTTTTATCTGTTCATCTTCTGAATCATTTCTTTGTTGATGATCAAAAAAGCCCTTCATTTGTTCCAACTTATTGAGCACTTGCTGTGTCGTCGGTTCGTACTGTCTGATCTCTCTCACTGGGTGGTTGAACGCAGTTGGAATGAAGAAGGGATTTCTCTCAATTGGATGTTGCAAATGTGAAATAGGAATAATGTCATCCTCGTCCTCCTCTTCGAACCTCCTCTCCTTCATTGGATATTCATATTCAAACCCAATCGTTTTTAAGTTTCTCTTCTGTCCAGGCACTATTGGATATTCAGGTGGTTCTACAACTATTGGTCTCTGCACTGGTGTTGGGATTTGTCTTGCCTCTGCAGGGCTTCGAACTCTTGGTGAGAGAATTGGTGTCACTTGCTGATTGTACTTTCGATGATATTCTTTATACATCTTGTATGCTTTTTCACATCTCCAATCACTAAAACGTTTTCCCAAGAATTCAATCAGAAACTGTGAGACTACTTTTGTTCCATCTGAGAGAGTTAAATTCGGAGAGAGACCTCCATTGAACCAATCCTCGAAGTATGTTTCATCGTTTGCAACATACTCTCCATGTGAATCATAGACGTCATATACTGGTAAAGTGTTGGTTCTATTGAACTTGACATTGAATATTTTCTCTTTAGAGTGTTGTGTGCAATTCAGTAACCTATTCACTAATGCTTTGATCTGTCGTGGGTTCATTTATTCAAAAATAAAGTTTGCTTTTATTCGATTTGATAATCAGTTGCTTTCAGTCCATGAATGAATGGAGGACACGATTCATTTTCAAGTACGATTGCCTTCAGATGAATTCCACTAAGACTGAGTTTCTGTTGTTGTATTTTGGCTATCTCAAATCCATTGCTGTCCTCATCGCTCACGATTCTTCTCGTCTAAAAGTTCAGTGTTGTTGTCACTGTTTTCTCTCCATTCAGGCACTTCACATAATCGGCACTTGTGATATTTGTTTTCTTCAGAGACACTCCTTTGATTTTGCATTTCTCATCGAGCGAGTAACACTTTGGTGCAAGACAGATCATCTGCTCACCTTCCTTCTCAATTGCTAATCCCAACAGCTTCTTCTCATCATCGACACCTTTTTCAGGATTGGGAAACCATTCATATTTGTGTGCATCATAGAATTCCTTGTCAGCAATCACATGTTCAAATTGTTGATGTATTCCAGCATTTGGATCACCTGAGATTGCCCAATAAGCAGAATCAGTATCACCCTCACAGAAGTGAATCTTGTTCATGTCGAGGCACTTGTACATGAAGTTGTAGATGAAATTCAGATACCAGAACTTGGCATTGTCGAGTGTGAATACAGCTTCTTGCAGACATGTTTTGCATGATGCTTTCTCTCTGTCTTCAATCACAATGTAGTTGTCCTCATTGATCTCTCGAGTGGCCACAAATCCTTTCATCATCTGTTTCAAGTATGTTCTCTTCTCATTGCAGATTGTGATTGAGTTGTACTTCTCAGTGTTCATTCCATCATATCCGTAGCTTCCATTGAGGTTGGTCTTACTGAATTGTTCCTTTCCTTTGTTTCCAACCTTCATTGCTTCAATCCTATCATTCATGAATGAGGTCACAAATGGTTCAAATCCAGCGTGTCTGGAGAACATCATCACACTCTTAACGTCATCAATAATGAAGTGGCAATAATCGATGAGGAACCACAGATAGTATGTCGAAAAGAACATATACTGATCGTGTGTGCTCAAGAGTTGAGTCAGCTTTCTTTGTTTGTCATCAGTCTTCAATCCATGTTTCTTCATCAACGAATATGTCTTCTCTCCAATGTTCTCTTCTGTCGTATTGACCACAATGTTTCTGAAGATTGGTGGGAAGTTAATGAACTCATTAATGTGCTTCTCGTCTATGTGTCCTTTCAGTTCTGCAACAAATAGTGTCTTCTGATTTTTGTCCTCTATAATCTTACGACATTCTTTGTCTCCTGTGGCTGTGTACAAACATCTTCCTGGCATGTACATTCTGTGATTCGTGTATGGATTGTTTTTGTTCTTGATGGATGAGAATGCACTTGGATAAAGTGAATTATAATCAACACCACAAACGTGAGTCATGATGTGTTGTGTATCTTTTGACACGACCTTTCCGTCTTCATATGTAAAGTGGTTGATTGGTGTCACGTCTTTGATATTCTGTCTGTGTTGAACATTCGATAATCCACCAGTCACTGCTGCTCTCAGTTTGTGATATGTTTGCTCGTGTGTCAGAGTCATCGGCAATGATTTCCAGATGCAATACTTCTTCAATTGAATTCTCAATCGAGTGAGATGTTCATCTTTGTCTGACTTGTAGGTGTTGCAGTAATCACAGCAGATCTTTACGTTCTCTTTTGAATGTCCTTTTGAATTGTCGATTCTATCCAATGTTGGTCGTACTGCTTGTGAGAAGTGACATTTGCAGATATAGCACACTCTCTTGCACTGTTGAACAAACCAATCGTAATCTGCTTCAGTGACATTTTTATCAGTATTGCGGTGAGCTTTCTGGTCTTGATAAATGTACGATGCAACCTTGTACTTCCAGTATTGCTTAGTTATTTTTATTTCTCCAGATTGATCCACTCCATTGAAATCATCGTCGATATCAAAGTCCTTGTAGGCACACGCATATTTGATTGCAGAAGCATTTGCTGACAGTGAGAGATTGTGGAACATGTCCACTTTGTATTGGAAGTTCAGATCAATGAGATTATCCAGTGGTGCAATCATGCATTCGACGTCTCTGATGTTGTAGAATTTCAGATATTCCCAACGGTTCTTGAATCCTTGCTTGTTCCAATCATCAAGATAAAGTTGGTAATCACTGTCGGACATTTCACTATTATTCAGACTGGAATAGAATTCATATTTGGAGAATGGTTCTTGTTTGCTCAACACTGAATCATAGTCTGATGAATCAAATGATTCGTAAGCAAATAATGATTTCTGAAGGGTGGTGTTTCCTCCGAAAGCTTTGACTGCATTATCCAAAGTCATTGGTCCGGTATACGACATCATGTCAATAAAGCGAAGAACCTGTTGGGTTCTCTCATGTCTGATCAATACTTGTTTGTACTTTGTTGTTGATCCAAGGAAGCTCACCACTTTCCAATCCTTGTCAACGAGATCACGGAAGATGAGATTGATGTCGAATCTGGAACTGTTGAACCCAATCACACTGACTTCATTTTGTGAGGGAATCTCTGGGTCTTCATAGTAGTTGTTCTCTCGAACTGTCTCAGCATATTTGAAGAGTTCTCTGATCCACTGCTTCACAAAGTCTTTTCCATCTCGAAGATCAAAGTAGATTGACTTCACACCTGATTTTGTTTTGATTGCAGATGCAACAGAGAGAGGTTTCAAGTGTGAGATCAGTTGAGTATTGTCATCAGAGAAGAGATTGTCAAGGATGAGATCTTCCATTGTTTCGAAATCGTAAGTGATGTAGTATTGAGTTGGTTTGAATTCGTCTTGTCTCTTGTGTGCCATCAGAAACTCATACGTTCTATTGTTGAGAATATGTGGAACATATGGTCTTGGTGTTTTGTCCAGGAGATCTTCTTCACATGTTTTCCATCAAGTTCTTTACACTCTTTGAGATGCTTCTCAAAATCTCTGCTGTAGTTTTATTCTTCACTTGGAATCCTCTTGATTGACAATACGGACAGAGTTTATATCCAGTGATTTTCTCAGGATCAACAATGAACATCACATGAACGAGAGTTGCAGTAAGCGGTATCATCAAGATGGGAAGCACTCTTGCATCATCATTTTCGTTGACATACGATTGACTCAGGAAGTATTTCTTCTTGTATTCGTCGTATTCATAAATGTGAACTGTGATGTTGTGTCTAATCATTTCTTTCTCCAAATCACAAGCAATATCAAATCCAGGATACTTTGCAAGTGTTCAGTAAGTTGATGTGGCTTCAGGTGCGTCAGATTCATTGATTCTGCGAACAATCTTTTGCTTCAACGTTTCTCATGTTGATAGATATTTTCTTACCAGGAACCTCAGGAAGAGTGAGGAACGATAGTGCTTGAAAGAAGCAAATGTTGAACTCAGAATCGATGTACCGAACGTTTCTCGTTTTGATGTGTTCAGTGAGAATGGCATTAGCTTTTCCCGCCACTGGAAATCGATATACTGCAACTAGAATGGAGTGGAATGCAATGTACATTGTCTTGGTATCCATTAGTGTTCTCTCTTGAGATTCTTTGATAAGATTGATTGCATATTTTGAATACTCACTAATGTCTGCTTCACTTCTTATCACGGTTGGAAAACTCTTTGATGTGTTCTCCAGTTCTGGTCTGAAATCTTTGTACGTCGTTTCGTCTCTGTCTTTTCTCTCGATGATCTTTCCACAGTCAAGACTGATCTTGAATGGATGATCTTTCTCTTTGTCGAATACTGCTATGATGAAGGTTGTGATTTGGGTGAGAATTTTTGATGTCATAAAAGTTCGAATTCACATCTTCGAAACTCGTCTCACACAGGAGAGACAGATATAATTCATACTCGGATATTCGTTGGAGACACACCATTCAACGTCTTTATCGTGTAACCAGTCCAGACACTGGCTCGAGGAACTTTTCTCTTTTTGGTGCGAGTCCTCGAACTTTTTATGATGTCAAAATACTGACCCATTTCCTCAACGTTCTTCAGATGATTGTGGAAGTACAGTTGATATGGTTTTCCATTGTCTTCAACCTTCTCAACCTCATTCTTTTGAACTTCCTTCGTGCATTCATGAGACAATTGAATGCTGCTTTGTCACGTGGTTCAGCGAGTAAAATACATTCTTCAAATCCATCAAAGGTCTGCACTTCTCTTTTTCCATCTGTTCATTTTTTCTTTTGAATGATCAACAGATTCTTCATCCAATGATCCATCAACTTCTCTTCAATTGATTTCAGTTTCCACGTCATTCTGAACACTTGTTTCTTCAGTTCATCTTTGTTCACTCTTGGATTTGCTTTCATGTTCTCAACAATCATTCGGTGAGCGAGTCGATCTTCTGATGCCATCTGTTGTCGAAGTTTAACTTGTTCAATAAAATCTGGTATGAGATTAAGATCGAGATTCTTTATTGGATGTGGAAACTCGAGATCTGTGTGTTGTAGCATATTCAGGAGAAATGAACGATGATGTTGGATACTTTTACCGTCAGGATTGTACGTTCTGACCATCAATAAATTGAAACTGTGTATTCGGAAAGAGATCTCGAATTTCTTGAATTCCTTCTTGATTGGTTTTAGCAGTGTCATTTACTACAAAATAAAAATCCGAAATAAAAAGTTGAGCGTTTATTTTTGTTTCAGATGGGGCTTTTTCTTAGCAGTCAGCCATGCATCAAGTCTAATTCTGAATACTTCACTCCACCAATCTCTCGATATGTGAATGGAACCAGAACTTTCGTGTACTCACCTACGAGCCTCACAATTGTATTTCTTCAGTTCATTTTATTTTAAAATGATTGAGTGTAGTGTCGACGTTTCTGCTAAGTGTAATCTGTTTCCTTGATTCCACAACTTCCTTTGGCTTTCCATTCTCCATCTCAACTCCCTCATGAACATACGTCACCGTAAGTACATTATTTCCCTGGACACTCGAGACTAGTGAACAGTCTCCTCTTCTCCTTTCATTGATTCAATTTAATGCTTATTCTGAACATACT
>JARBJD010000692.1:0-22969 GCA_033064195.1 Blattamonas nauphoetae | reverse complement strand
TTCGCTCTCTATCGCCACTCAAACACTCCGCTTCTGCTCCTCATTTCCCGCCACCAAACACTCCAGTTCGCCTTCTATCGCCACCAAACACTCCGCTTCGCTCCCCTATCGCTACCAAACACCTGCTTCGCTCCTCATCGCCACTAAACACTCCGGTTCGCTCCACCAAACACTCCGCTTCGCTCCTCATCGCCACCAAACACTCCACTTCGCTCCTCATCGCCACCAAACATTCCGCTTCGCTCCCCATCGCCACCAAACACTCCGCTTCGCTCCTCCTCGCCACCAAACACTCCAGTTCGCTCCTCATCGCCACCAAACACTCCATTTCGCTCCCCATCGCTACCAAACACTCCGCTTCGCTCCCTATCGCCACCAAACACCCACTCCCGCCCCTATCGCCACCAAACACTCCGGCCACTCCCCATCGCCACCAAACACTCCACTTCGCTCCCCATCGCCACCAAAACATTCCGCTTCGCCTCATCGCCACCAAACATTCCGCTTCGCTCCCCATCGCTACCAAACACCCCGCTTCGCTCCCCATCGCCACCAAACACTCCATTTCGCTCCTCATCGCCACCAACCACTCCATTCGCTCCCCATCGCCACCAAATACTCCACTTCGCTCCCCATCGCCACCAAACATTCCGCTTCGCTCCCCATCGCCACCAAACACTCCGCTTCGCTCCCTATCGCCACCAAACATTCCATTTCGCTCCTCATCGCCACCAAACACTCCAGTTCGCTCTCTATCGCCACCAAACACTCCGCTTCGCTCCTCATCGCCACCAAACACTCCATTTCGCTCCTCATCGCCACCAAACACTCCATTTCGCTCCCCATCGCCACCACACTCCACTCACCTCTACTTGCCTCCCTCGTCTTCTGCACTTCTCCCCTCCCCTCTCTAATCCTCCACTCACCTCCCTCGCCCTCCACTCCACCTCCCTCGTCCTCCACTCACCTCCTTCCGATAGACTCCCTTTTTCCTTCTGCGACATCCAAACTCACCTCCTCGAGCCTCCGCCTCCCTCCACTCTTTCTCTCATCAGCACTTTCCATCTTAATTGTGTCTTCCATGAATCTTGTTGTTTTCAACTCACAATTAACACTTTCTTGAGAAAACAAACTAAAGAAAAATCACTTGTTTGAGATAATACACCACCAAAAGTGAATAAAACTGAAATCATTCATTCGGCCAAAAGAGAGGGAAAACAGAAGAGAGAGAGAATGAGAGAAGAGGTAATATGGTGGTGAAGGAGACATTCGCCCGGAACACCACATCCAGTGCAGTGAGGAAGATGGCAGACCGTACATAGTCCACCAAATGACGATCAACCCATATTGTTTTGTAATCCACCTCCAATTTGTCTACTGGTATGAATAGATCGAAAAAACACATGTAATCAGTTCATGGAGGTGAGAAAGAGCTATTTGAGATTTAACAGCAAATTTGAAAAGGAATGCGGAGGGAGGTTTGAAGGGATGATCGGAACTTTCTATGATGTCAAAATATTGACCCATTTGTTGCTTTTGCTTCATTTCTTCTTGCTTTCTGGCTTCAGCTTTCTTCCAGTCTCGTAACCTCGAGCGAACATGTTTCCTTCTCAATGCCATCTTTCTGCATGGATTTGCTGATCCGATTTCACATCTGGAATCATCTCAACACCTGTCTGTGCAACCTTCGAAATCAGTGGTCCAACGAAGGGAATGAGATTCAGAAATGGAGCTCCAACTCTGAGTATGTTTTTTCCGACTGCTGCTAATTTTGATAACCAACCTGGTGCCATTTATGTAAAAATAAAAAACTAGAACATAAACAAATTATAATCCTTTGAATTGAATTTTGGAATTTGACGACTGGGGCATGTCATCATTAACATACCGAGTATTTCGTGGAGGTTCATAATCTCTCACCCTGTGAGGGTTCGAAGCCTCTGGCGAGACAATCATCTGTTGTTGTGGTGCTCGATTGATTGCTTTGTTTTGCTGGTACACATCCATCATTCCGCCTAAGCCACTGAGGATTCCTCCTGCTGTTTGTCCAAACTTGTTGTTTGTCTGTGAGAGCAAGCCACCTCCAACCTGAAGCAGTGTTGGAGCTAGAGGTTTGATGAATTGAAAGAACTGTTTGCCAATATTTTTGAGTTTGTTGAAACTTCCTGGTGCCATTTATGTAAAAATAAAAAATACAATTCATTAATTTTTCTAACGAGGAATTGCCTTTGTCAATGAAATTCCATAATTGAGTATAGTGTTGTATGCTTCGTTGAAGGCAATGCTCATGTCTTTGCCACCAACAAGGATCTTGAAAATGGTTCGAAAGATTGGGAGTTTATTCAGACATAGACACTTGTCAGACAGGTCATCCAACTCAATCACCACATCGTTGATCCCAGTGAGTGTCGCAATCAGTGCACATAAATCACTTTGGTTTGTGATCAGTTTCTTCGATGGTTCAATGAGGTTATTCAGTAGTTTCTTTTCACATGCAAATGCATTCTTGTACACCAACAGCAGTTGATCTTTGAATGCTGCTATATTGGTGGTGTATTCTCGCAGTGGAATTGAACGACTTTGGATTGGTGCTGATGGATAGATCTCAAGTGGCGGTGGATCGTACGTCCCTGGAACATTGTCTAGTTCAACATTTGCCCCTTGTTCATTGCGATCTTCTAACTTTGATCTTCCAGAAGTTGCTCCTTTATTATCGATGATGACATTGTTGGTGATTGACGTTGGAACGGAAGAAGAACTTGTGTGTTTCGTAAATTGACAACTTAGAATTGGCTGCATCACTTTCTATAAAAATAAAAAATATATATTTATGTTTTTAATCACTCATATCTTTCTCCAAGTGTGCGAATCGAGCATATTCCGGCATATATCCTGTTTGGTATTGACCCACATCTCTTGTTCGGTACGCTGCAGTTGTCTGTTCGTTCACAAATGTTGAGATGTTTACTGAATAACGACCAAGGAAAGTTTGCAAATCTTCTGTTTTTGTGATGATTTCGAGAAACTGTGGATGAATTTGTTCCTTAAACGCTTTTCTTGCTTTCGTTCTCTGATGATCTGGATTGGAACTGATGAAACCTTCAACATAGTCTTCAAGCCACTGATCCCACATCTTTGATGCAACTTTAGACTGAATGGAATTGAAAACCATATTGTCCAACACTCCTTTCCCAGTGTCTGCAGGTTGTTCTCGACTGGCTCGATACAGCTTCAAAGTATCATTCATGAATTCACCAACAGCTTTCTTCATGATAGCATACGGTTGTTGTGATCGTTGAGTTTGCATTTCTTGGTAGTTGACTTCACGATAGTTTCCTGGTAAATCGTATGTTCCAGTTTTGAGGAAGTTGTTGTGTGCAGCTTTGATTCTTCTTCCATGATCTTGACGAAATGATGAGTATGGAGTTTGTCTTCGCATATCTGGTGTTGGATTCATTGAATAGTATGTCTCGACGACAGGTCGACTGTTGTATGATGCAAGCATGAAACCATTTGCTGCAACCAGATCTCCATTGTCTTTGTCGTAGACCATCACATCAGGAACTTTTCCATGTTTTTCCATCTGAACCGTCCAATTTTGTCCAGTCCTTTCAATGTATTCCAAAGCTGATGGAACACTACTGAGTGCAGAATTGAATTTAGTGCGAATGTCATCATCAGCATAGATTCTTTTCATTGCATCCAAAGCCCCCTGATCATATCTCATTTTCGGTTTCTTCGCTGGTGCCTTTCTCTTTGCGGGAATGTATTGTATCTTCGACATTGTGTTTTCATACAAAATAAAAAATCCAAAACTATATTTTAATTAGAGAGAAATCATAAATGAAAAGATCTTCAACAACAAAACCTTTGGTTTCGCGGAGGGTGGAACCCTCTTCACTTACAGCGTACGTGAATGCAAAATTGAGTGAAGCATCAAATAGGAATGTTTCTCATGAAGCTCAATCACAAATACACCCCGACCTAAATTTCAATCGCAACAGTGTCAATGTCCTCGTTGGAAACAGAGGAAGCGGAAAAACATTTAATGCTCTTCGAGAGGTTGCCAAGCTCCAGAATGTTCAAGTCAGAAATGAACTATTCCATCTGTTTGTCTTCGTCACTGATAAGAACATTGATCCAACCTTCGACAAATTCAAACCAATACTGAATGTTCCTTATGTGAAGGTCAAGTATGATGAAGCACTACATTTCTGTTGGAACTCTCTGAATCAAAAGCTGCGTATGAAGAAATTATTGACAACCAGTGGCAAGACAGAATTACTGATGAGTGTCGAGAGGATCTCTTTGACTCACTATACATTGAAGATTTCTCAGTTAAGAATCTCCAAACGATTATCCTTCTTGACGACTGTCGCAGAATCCTAGGTGAACGTAGAACATCCAAAAATAGAATGACAATGATGGACTTATTACTAGAGAATCGACAACCAAAGTTCACATTCTTTCTGACGATGCATGAGCTCTTCAGTTTGTCAGCAGACATGAAGTCAAACATTGATTCAATGTGGATCTTTGGAGGATTCAACAAAGAACGAATCAGTCGAGTCTATCCTCAGTTGAACTCGCCAATTGATATTCGACACTTCTGGAATGTCTACCAAAGGAAACAAAAATGTGAAGCAGTCATTCTTCGATACAACACTGATGGAGTTGCTCTGACAGAGATCAACAAAGAAGGTTTAAACCGAACTGTCCGTTAATTCTTGGATAAGGGTACCAATAGTCTCGTCAAGACTTCGAAGCCTCATACTGAGAGTATCTGTCAACGCTCGAATTGATTCTTCAATGTCTGAAAGTCTCTGATCAATCGAAAGTGAGTTGGAGTCACCGATGTTCTCATTGCTTGATTTCCGTAGTGCTATTTCACCTCTTATTTTTGTGATTCTGTATCCATCAATTCTGATCAACCGATTAAGTTTCTGAGTTGTGTATTTATTCAGTTCTTCTCTGTTCTTTTCCAAATGTCTCTGAAAGTCATAGATGTTTTCAAAACATTTCTGTTCAGGATCAAACGGTTCTAAAATTTTCAGTGATGACATTTCAATGGAATAAAAATATTCGAAACAGTTTTGATTTAAACTAAATTGAACTCATTAATGAACTCAGGAGTTAAATTGTCAATTGAGTCTGCATGGAACTTTGTGTGTTGAATGGGAACGTACACTATTTTTGGTAGACATGTGAGTCCATTCAGAAGTTTTGCCACCACATTTCCGTGTTTGTACTCAATGAATTGTCCAACAAATTGAAACTGTCTTCGCTTCTTCTGAAACTTGGCAGCAGTCTTGTTCAAGTCAAGGTGAATCAGCAGAATGTTTCCTGGTTTGTATCGCCAAAGCAGTTGTGTTGTCTGCTGTCTTTGGATGTTCTTTAATTGCTCTTCACAACTGGAGATGTACAGAGCTTCAATCTCTCTATTGTTTTGTGCCTGCTCTGGAGAGAACTTGTTCCAGTACGCTCGATGGGGAGTCATGTTGTAATATTCCACCATCTGATTCATCAATGAATGATTGGCCATTTGTGTTGCATTGTCTTGGAAGCCATCCCTGATTGTTCTGATCACTCGATCCACAATTCTGTTGTGATTTGTGAATGGTGAACTTGTGAAATATGTACTGACCTTTTGCTTTCTAAAGAACTTTTCTGCTCCTCCACTTGTCCATGCAGCTTCTCCATCACCTCGGATGTTATTCACCTGAACGTCACGATGATTAATCAGATCATTGATTGCAGTCCTGACTTTGCTCCATGATTTATCCAGAACTGGAATCACAACAAGGTATTTAGTGTTGATGTTAATGGCAAATAGATAAATCTGCAGAACTGTTTTCGACGTTGGTGATTGAATGAAAACGAGATCAATTTCCCATGATCCAAACTTGGGAGAGAAGTACGGTCTATCACACTTCTGAGGAACCTTTTTGTCTGCGGTCTTTTCTGAATCTCCAGTGATGTCTTTGGACATGAATTGCATCTTTGATCGAAACGGATACTGGATTTTTGTCACGGCTTTTGGAATCGTTGGTTGATCAATCATCATCGCATCACCTCCTTTTTCCCTCTGGATTTTCCTCGGATGTGCAGAATCCCATCTGTGAGTATATTCATCATACCAATCCTGAAATGATCTTCCTCCGAATGGTATTTGTTTTGTGTGATTTAGAAGGAAATCCTTGTCATCATTTGCGATGCTTCTGTTGATAGATTCTTTCACAAATGTGTCACGGTTCATTTTCCTCAAGTCTCCAATTTGTTTGGTGATGAATTGTTCCATTTGCTTTTGATTATTCATGATTGAGTTCTCAGCTTTGATTTGTTCTTCTTCTGAATCGTTTCTTTGTTGATGGTCAAACATTCCTTTCATTTGTTCCAACTTTTGCAGAACTTGTTGTGTTGTTGGTATGTACTCTTCGAATCTCCTCTCCTTCATTGGATATTCATATTCTGAACCAATCGATTTCAAGTTTCTCTTCTGTCCAGGAAAGACTGGAGATAGTGGTGGTTGAATCTCTATTATTGTTGGGATTTGCGTTACCTCTGCAGGACTTCGAACCATTGGTGGGAAAGTCACATCGCGGTGGTATTGTTGATATGCTTTGTATGCTTGTTCGCAGTGGTTCATACCAATTGTTGATCCTAAGAATCCTTTAATAAACTGATGCACAATCCTTTTCCCGTCATAAATTGGTAAATCAGGTGATAGATCTCCATTGAACCAATCCTCAAAGTATGTTTCATCATTTGCATCCCATGTTCCGTGTGAATCAGTGACATGATAGATTGGTAATATGTTTGGTAGACTCCAGGCTCTATAGAGAATTTTGCTTGAGAAGTGTTGGGTACACTGAAGAAGTCTGTTCGCTACTGCATTGATTTCTTGTAGATCCATTTATTCAAAAATAAAGTTTGGATTTATTTGATTTGATACTCAGTTGCTTTCAGTCCATGAATGAATGGAGGACACGATTCATTTTCAAGTACGATTGCCTTCAGATGAATTCCACTGAGACTGAGTTTCTGTAGTTGTATTTTCGCAATCTCAAATCCATTGGTGTCATCGTCAGTGTGAACTCTTCTCGTTTGAAAGTTCAAGGTTGACGTCACTGTTTTCTCTCCATTGAGGCACTTCACATAGTCGTCACTCGTGATATTTGTTTTCTTCAATGACACTCCTTTGATTTTGCATTTCTCATCGAGAGAGTAGCACTTGGGTGCAAGACAGATCATCTGCTCACCTTCCTTTTCAATTGCTAATCCCAACAGTTTCTTCTCATCATCAACTCCTTTTTCAGGATTGGGAAACCATTCATATTTGTGGGTATCATAGAATTCCTTGTCAGCAATCACGTGATCAAATTGTTGATGAATTCCAGCATTCGGATCTCCTGACATTGCCCAGTATGCAGAGTCAGTGTCTCCTCACAGAAATGAATCTTGTTCATGTCTAGGCACTTGTACATGAAATTGTAGACGAAATTCAGATACCAGAACTTGGCATTGTCGAGTGTGAATACTGCTTCTTGCAGACATGTTTTGCATGATGCTTTCTCTCTGTCTTCAATCACAATGTAGTTGTCCTCATTGATCTCTCTTGTTGCTACAAATCCTTTCATCATTTGTTTCAAATATGTTCTCTTCTCATTGCAGATTGTGATTGAGTTGTACTTCTCAGTGTTCATGCCATCATATCCGTAACTCCCATTCAAGTTGGTCTTACAGAACTGTTCTTTTCCTTTGTTTCCGACCTTCATTGCTTCTATTCTGTCATCCATGAAGGAGGTCACAAATGGATCAAATCCCGCGTGTCTCGAGAATACCATCACACTCTTTACGTCATCAATAATAAAGTGGCAATAGTCGATGAGGAACCACAGATAGTATGTCGAAAAGAACATATACTGATCGTGTGTGCTCAAGAGTTGGGTCAGCTTCCGTTGTTTATCATCAGTCTTCAATCCATGCTTCTTCATCAACGAATAAGTCTTCTCACCAATGTTTTCTTCTGTTGTATTGACAACAATGTTTCTGAAGATTGGTGGGAAGTTAATGAAATCATTGATGTATTTCTCATCAATATGTCCCTTCAATTTAGCTACAAACAGTGTCTTCTGATTCTTGTTCTCAATGATCTCCCGACATTCTGTATCTCCTGTTGCTATGTACAAACATCTTCCTGGCATGTACATTCTGTGATTAGTGTATGGATTGTTCTTGTTCTTGATAGATGAGAAAGCACTTGGATAAAGTGAGTTGAAATCAACACCACAAACGTGAGTCATGATGTGTTCAGTATCGGTTGATTTGACAACACCATCTTCAAATGAGAAGTGATTGATTGGTGTCACGTCTTTGATGTTCTGTCTATGCTGAACATTCGATAATCCACCAGTCACTGCTGCTCTCAGTTTGTGATATGTCTGTTCATGTGTCAGAGTCATTGGTAGTGATTTCCAGATGCAGTACTTCTTCAATTGAATCCTTAATCGAGTGAGATGCTCATCTTTGTCTGACTTGTAGGTGTTGCAGTAATCACAGCAGATCTTCACGTTCTCTTTAGAATGTCCTTTCGAATTGTCGATTCTATCCAATGTTGGTCGAACAGCTTGAGTGAAGTGACATCTGCAGATATAGCACACTCTCTTGCATTGTTGAACAAACCAATCGTAGTCAGATTCAGTGACATTGTTGGTAGTATTGCGATGAGCTTTCTGGTCTTGGTACCTGTATCCTTCAACTTTGTATTTCCAGTACTGTTTGGTGATCTTGATTGGATCAGAATCATCACATTCGTTGTAGTCAGCATCAATATCAAAGTCTTTGTAGGCACATGCATACTTGATTGCAGAAGCATTTGCTGACAGTGAGAGATTGTGCAACATGTCCA
The DNA here is from genome assembly GCA_033064195.1 of Blattamonas nauphoetae. Classification (NCBI taxonomy): domain Eukaryota; phylum Preaxostyla; order Oxymonadida; genus Blattamonas; species Blattamonas nauphoetae. The sequence continues at coordinate 14,061 of JARBJD010000692.1, read as the reverse complement.
CTTTGTATTGGAAGTTCAGATCAATCAGATTGTCAAGTGGTGCAATCATGCATTCGACGTCTCTGATGTTGTAGAACTTGAGATAATCCCATCTGTTCTTGAATCCTTGCTTGTTCCAATCATCAAGGTAAAGTTGGTAATCTGTGTCTGATATTTCACTGTTGTTCAGACTGGAATAGAATTCATATTTAGAGAATGGTTCTTGTTTGCTCAACACTGAATCATAGTCAGATGAATCAAATGATTCGTAAGCAAAGAATGATTTCTGAAGTGTCGTGTTTCCTCCGAAGGCTTTGACTGCATTATCCAATGTCATTGGTCCAGTGTACGACATCATGTCAATGAATCGAAGAACCTGTTGTGTTTTCTCATGTCTGATCAATACTTGTTTGTACTTTGTTGTTGATCCAAGGAAGCTCACCACTTTCCAATCCTTGTCAACCAGATCACGAAAGATGAGATTGATGTCAAATCTTGAACTGTTGAATCCAATCACACTGACTTCATTTTGTGAGGGTATTTCTGGGTCATCGTAGTAGTTGTTCTCTCGTACTGTCTCAGCATATTTGAAGAGTTCTCTGATCCATTGCTTCACAAAGTCTTTTCCATCTCGAAGATCAAAGTAGATTGACTTCACTCCTGATTTTGTTTTGATTGCTGATGCAACTGACAAGGGTTTTAGATGTGAGATCAACTGAGTATTGTCATCAGAGAATAGATTGTCAAGAATGAGATCTTCCATTGTTTCGAAATCGTAAGTGATGTAGTATTGTGTTGGTTTGAATTCGTCTTGTCTTTTGTGTGCCATCAGAAATTCATGAGTCTTGTTGTTGAGGATGTGTGGAACATACGGCCTTGGCGTTTTATCAAGTGAGATTTTCTTTGCATGTTTTCCATCGACTTCTTTACACTCTCTGAGATGTTTCTCGTAGGATGTCTTGAAGTGAGAATCCTTCACTTGGAATCCTCTTGATTGACAGTAAGGACAGAGCTTGTATCCAGTGATTTTCTCAGGATCAACAATGTACATCACGTGAACGAGAGTTGCCGGTAGTGGAATCATCAGAAGTGGAAGAACTCTCGCATCGTCATTCTCGTTGATGTACGACTGACTGAGGAAGTATTTCTTCTTGTCTTCATCGAACTCATAGATGTGAACAGTGATGTTGAATACTTGCATTGCTCTCTCCAAATCACAGGCAATATCAAATCCAGGATATTGTTGAAGATGTGGAGTCAATTGTCGAGACTTCAAATGTGTGAGATTCATCCATTGTGCAAACAATCTGTAGGCCTCACTGTTCCTCATATTGATTGAGATTTTCTCGCCTTTGACATCTTGAAGTGTAAGGAACGATAGTGCTTGAAAGAAGCAGATGTTGTACTCGGAATCAATGTATCGAACATTTCGAGTTTTAATGTGTTCAGTGAGAATTGCATTGGCTTTTCCTGCGACTGGGAATCGATAGACTGCAACCAGAATGGAGTGGAATGCAATAAACATCGTCTTTGTGTCCATCAGTGTTCTCTCTTGTGATTCTTTGATCAGATTGATAGCATATTTGGAATATTCATTGATGTCTTCTGCACTTCTTATCACTGTTGGGAAACTCTTCGATGTATTCTCCAACTCTGGTCTGAAATCATTGTACAGTGTCTCATCTTTGTCTTTCCTTTCAACGATCTTACCGAAGTCAATACTGATCTTGAATGGTCGATCCTTCTCTTTTTCATACACTGCTTCGATGAAGGTTGTGATTTCTTCAACGTTCTTCAGATGATTGTGGAAGTACAACTGATACGGTTTTCCATTGTCTTCAACCTTCTCAACCTCATTCTTTTGAACTTCCTTCGTGCATTTGTCAGGCATTCGTTGAAGGCAAGTTTGTCTCTTGGTTCAGCGAGTAAGATGCATTCTTTGAATCCATCAAACTGCTTAACTTCTCTTGTTTCCATTTGTTCATTCTTCTTCTGAATTAACAACAGATTCTTCATCCAGTGATCTATCAACTTCTCCTCAATTGATTTTAGTTTCCTTGTGATCTTGAACTCTTCCTTTTCGATTCAGTTTCGTTCACTCTTGGATTTGCTTTCATGTCAATGAGAATGATATTTTTGTCCTCTTCATTCATCAATGCATTGTTATTCTGTTCATTCTGTTTCTGAATTAACAGTTGTTGTTCAATTTGTCGTTGATGTCTCACTTCGTTCAGGAATTTTGGAATTAAATTGATATTAAGATATGCTGTTGGATTAGGATTTCGATATCCAACATCTGGGTGTTGAAGCATTGCCAGGAGAAATGAATAGTGATGTTGCTTGTATGGACTGTCTGGATTGTATGTTCGACCATCAGTAAATGCGAATTGGGTGTTTGGAAAGAGTTCTCTTACTTCTCTGATTTGTTCCTTCACTTTCCAGAGTTGTGTCATTTACTACGAATTAAAAAAATAAAAAATAAAAAAAGTTGAATGATTATTTTGACTTCTTCAAATGTGGCTTCTTCTTTGCTTTCAGCCAGGAATCTAGTCGCACTTTGAAAACTTCAGAACCACCAATTTCTCGATATGTGAATGGAGTCAGGACTTGCTTGTTCTCACCAACGAGCTCACAGTTGTACTTCCTCAGTTCATTCTCCACAAACGATTGAGTGTAGTGTCGACGTTGTGACATGTGTGGTCTGTTTCCTTGTTTCCACAACTTTGGTTTTATCCTCCACTCAACACCTTCATGAACATAGATGACTGGGATATTGTGTCTGACATACTCAGAGACGAGTTCACAGTTCTCTTCTTTCATTGACTGAATCAAAGCTTGCTTGGCATCTGTTCGACGTTTTCGCTCCCCTTTGGAGGGTTCGAAGTCTTTGCGAGACATATGTAGTATTCACTGTTGTCATTTAATACAAATTAAAAAATCAAAAAAAATAAAAATGAAATGTGAAGTGAAGTGTTGAGAACTTTTTATTTGTTTGTTCCTTGTAGTGCCAGCTTTCATCTTGCTTCTTTCATTTTTGATTCTTTCTTCCGTGTTTCATTTTTCATTCATTCAATTCATCGTTCGTTCTTTCATTTTTCAATCATTCAATCATTCATCATTCAATTTTTCAAGTTTGTATGATTGTACCATGAGACAACCCGATACTCCTTTGGGGATCATTCTATCATGATCCTACTCAATGACTACTGCTGGCGAAGTCCTTGAAGGGTTAAGTCTTGGGTGGGCATGATTTACGGACACATCTAAGTGCGGCCAACATGAACCCCGGGGCGGATTCCTAGAAATCCACCGTCTCCAATTCAACCTTCAATTCGTTCTACGCATCAATCACGAGGGCACCATATTGCCTGAGTATCAAGGGAAATTACGTCGAGGTATCATTTTTCAACTTGAAATTCAATCATTCAAGCCTTCATCGTTCAATCGTTCATCATTTCCTTTATCAAGTCTTTGTATGATTGTACCGTAGGACAACCCGATACTCCTTTGGGGATCACTCTATCATGATCCTACTCAATGACTACTGCTGGCGAATTCCTTGAAGGGCTAAGGTATTGGGGGGCATGATTTACGGTCACATTGAAGTGATGCCCACAGTGAACCCCCGGGGACAACCTCCCAGTTCGTCCCGCTCCAATCCAACCTTCAATTCGTTCTACGCATTAGCCACGAGGGCACCATTTTGCCTGAGTATCAAGGGAAATTACGTCGAGGTTTCATACTTCCAACTTTTTTGGAAATTTTGAATTTTTGAATTTTGAATTTTGAAATTTGAATTTTTGAATTTTTGTTGTGAACGTTTTGAAATTTTGCCGAAAGTTTTGCCGATGGCGGGATTCGATCCCACGGCTCAAAGGCCGAGTGTACCTTTAGACCTCCCGCTCTACCTACTGTGCTAGGAGGTCCTGGAAATGCCAGATTTTTCCAATGCCTTGTACCTCGAATTTTCAGATCTGCTATATATTCCTTTTTGTCCACCTTTCTACCCTCGTTAAAAAGCACGACTTTTCACGGGAGCGACTTTGCTATATATTGATTTTTTCGTCACATTTTCAAATTTTCCAATCTACTATATATTCCTTCTTTGGTCACTTTTTACCCTCGTTAAAAAGCACGACTTTTCACGGGAGCATTTTTGCTATATATTGATTTTTTCGTCACATTTTCAAATTTTCCAATCTACTATATATTCCTTCTTTTGGTCACTTTTTACCCTCGTTAAAAGCACGACTTTTCACGTCAGTAATTTTACTATATATTGAATTTATTGACAAAGTTTTCAAATTTTAAATCTGCTATATAGTCTCGCCAGAGGCTTCGAACCCTCACGGGTGAGAGGACTTTTCGGGTACAAGGCTTCTGATTTTTCGGAATATTTTCAAGACCGGATAGTTTAGTGGTAGTAGTGAGTGCACGCACTACGACTACTAAGCTGAAGGTCCCAAGTTCAATTCCTGGCGGAAGCATTTAATTTCACATATCACTGCCCTTTGGCATGGTCTAGGCCCTTGGCAAGACCAACGTACGTCTCCGGATCTCAAACCGATAAAATGAGTTCCGATGCCGGTCTAAAAGGGACCGATGAGAAGGGTCGCAACCTTCGGAACCTTGAAAAATACACCAGCTTCCGCCAAAATCAAGGTTTTGCTTTTTGAAAATTTTTGAAAATTTGCTTCAACTTGAAAGTATGAAGTAACTGAACTCTGGAAGAGAATATTTCTCTAAGTTTGACAACTTTCTGAAATGAAAATGACTTTTACTTCAAGTATTTTCTGAATTGTCAATCGGCATGGAGAAAAGCATTGGAAGTGGTGTCTCTGCCAACGTGGTTCCCAATTCGCCTTCTATACTACTGCGGATGTTTGGCGAAAACGCTCATGAGGGAATTGTTCGCTCTTTTTAGGCTGATTTCGTTCCTTCCGTTTACGAAAGAATATCCGAAGGTTGATGAGAGGGAAGGGTGAGTGGCTGTAACAGGACGTTGCCTGATTTGATCTTCGCACTATATCAAAAAAAGATAGAGAAAAAGAGAGTATACCAAAGATCTGATGGATTGAGCCGAATGAAATATTCGCTGGCCTCGATCTCTCAAGATATCCTGTACGACTGCTTCCTGCTCCACATCGGATAATATCGGAGGGCGTCCGACGATTCCGCAACGTCTGTTTGCTTTGATATTCTTCACTGCTCGCTCAAGAACGTGTTTCCCGATGTTGCCCACGCGACCAACTCTCGCAAAAGGAATGCCATGATCAAACGCAATTCGAGCGAAACGCTCCCCACGATGTTGTATGTTGCGGTACTCCTCCGTCCCCGCAAGACGGAGGATTTCTGCATCGGAGATGCGACTTATTTTTGGCATGAAAATGATGGGGCGTATGGGGGATTTACCCCCCATTTTTTAATAACCCCCAATTGATCAAGGACTAATAGTGAAGGCCCACAACAAAGGGTTGGGAGCTCTGGTGTCAAATATTCGAGAATTAGATTCTCAGGTTCTTATGAAAATCAAATTTCACCGGAAAAGCTTGATGCAATTATGCCATCAAAGTATTTTCTTGAGAAAACACCCAAACGTCCTTGCAGACAGAACACGAGAGAGCATTCGGCAAGATGTACCTTTAGGGGACCTACCAAAAGTCCACAAATAAGGACTATTAGAGAAAATTTCTAGGAAATTCTGGATATTCTTGTAATGAGAGAACCGAAAATTGAGTTTTTCCAAGATATGTTTTCTAGAGAAACTAGGAGATCACGAAAGGAAACAGTCAGGATCTCTGTCAAAGAAGTTTCTATGCTCTTCTATGGACATCTATTTCCTCAAAAACACACTTATGAACTTACTAGGATACAATAAATTGTGAATAATTCCCACTTCAGAATGTATGATTTGATCCGACCCTTATTTTTGATTATTTCACAAGATTTTCACAGAAATGAATCGGGATACTAGAGACCTAATTATTCTAGAAAATAATCCAAAAATGTTTTTGTGACCAATTGAATTCATTTTAGTAGGTCCCCCAAAGGTACATGTTGCCGAGCATTCATGATGGAGAGTGACAGAAACAATTCGCTAGACACTCTGAATCACACATTTTCGAGTTTCGCATAAAGTGGGAAATGAATACAGTTCTTTGTCGAAATGAAGACAGTTTTCTATCGCTTTTAGATTTCGATCCTTTCGATTTCTTCTTGCTCCAGACCAAATCTTTCAGATATTGGGGAAGGGTTTGGTGATGGTGCATGATGAGTTTCGTACTCACTGCCGACTGGTGCTGCCTTTGTCATCTCCTCATTCTGATTGTTGATCTGCATTTCGATAGAGATCGCTCCCTTTTCCTGTTTTTCATCGTCTTCGAGCGACCCTCCCTCCTCCACCCTGCTGCGCCGATAGTCAATACGGACGAAGATGAGCACCAACACCACTCCAACCAAAAACAGGAAAGTGATGAAGCTCATCCACCCAATCCCAGTTGCCGAGAACAACAGCGGAACAGCAAAATATGCAACGAAATAGAACCCACTCACAAACCCACCCGAAATCGACTCCGACACGGGGAACGTGAGCTCAGCAGAGAGGTCGTAGAAAAGAGGAAGAGGGGCGCCTGCGATGAACCCGAAGAGGACCACGAGGACACACAACAAGGCAGGGTGTGCGTGGAGGAGGGGCTGGGGAGAGGAGAAGATGGGCAGCATGAACATCAGCAGGACGATCATCACAAGTCCCAGCCCGAACTCCACAAACATCAGTCCCTTGTCTTTCTTCCGAAGGAGCTTTGTCTGCGACAACCACGTCGTCACCATGGCACCAGCGACAGAAATGGCGAAGTGGCCGAACGCAGCGTAACCACCAAAGGATTCCGTCTGACCCAGCGATGTGAAGAAGAAGACGATGTTCGCAGCCCAGCTCTGCACGGTGCCAGATTGCACTCCACCCAGCCCAGCCAGCAGCCAAAACTGCAGATTCTTCATCACTGACATATCCTCCACGAAAGACGACCACGCGAGCCTCATTCGCTGAGAGAACGAGACTTTCTCGTTCGAAGGAGGGGCATCGATGGTGTCAATCGGTGGTGGAGTGACAGTTTGATTGTCTGGGCGGTCAAGTTTGAAGGATTCCGAGTTGGAGGGGGGTGTGGGAGGGGCAGCAGGGAAGCAGATGACGATGACCAATGAACACAACACCTGCAGGCCCAAACAAAGGTGGAGTGCAAATGGAAGTTGGGATCCGTTCTTAACAAGCGCTGGCATGATCAGATAGCTCAAGGCGATGCCAACCGGGCTGACTTGAGTCGCAATTGTTGTCGCAAACGGACGCTCCTTGGCTGGGAACCAGAGTGCACCTAATTTGGAGGGTATAGCAAATGAAAACGCGGCCCCGTAGTTGTTGGCCATTTGGCCAAGCATGAGGAATGGAAAACAGTATTTCTTGAGGGGCGGGATCCACGTCGGTATTAAACGGAAGACGCAGCAAGCAACAAGTCCAAAGGTAGAATGAAGAGTCATCACTCTGAAATTGTGGCTAAATGCTTCAACAAAGAACATCCAGAACATGAACGGGATAAATGCGATGGCAGCTATGGGTTGAAAAAGCGGGATAGATATCGAGATAAAGACATAAAAAAATTGACGAAAATAAAAGAAAATACCAAATGAAAGGACTTGGTTCTGTCGAAGCATGGACATCACATCAGAGCCATAGTATTCGGAGACAGAAGAAGGAAGTGATGTGAGCAAAAGAACCTCGATGGACTGCAACAGATTGTTGAGTGAAAACATCAACAGGCAGTACCATCGTCTTTTGTACAGTTTCGGTGGATTTTGTTCCTCACGTTGTGGAGATTCTATGGCGTTTGGAAACTGATCGGACTGGTCAATAGAGAGATTGTTTTCTCCTATAGAAGTGGAAGGCGGTGTAATCATAAGTGATATGCAAAATTTCAGATTTTTGTCAGAAGGATCTTGTACATAGAACGAATGATCCACCGGTTTCCGGAAAATCATGGTGGGGATCTGCGTCAAACCTCGCATCAACCTCAAAACTTGAGCGAGTCCCGGTAATCATGTTCATTCGCTATCACTTGTAAGAATAAAGGCGATATTTCTCTGTGGTAATACAGCATTCAAGAAAAATGCAAAAGAAAAATATGTCCTGGATTATGATTTTTGCAAGGGTTTCATGAATTGAACGATCAAACAAACACACGCTGCATTTGCAGATCAGCTAAAATCATCTTCTTCGTTGTCTTCGTCAAATGGAATTTCTTCGTCAGCAATTCTGAAGAGGGTCTCTCTGTCTCCATCGAAGGAGAGCACTTCCACTGTTCCTGCTCTTCCTGTTCCAGTTGACGGGTAGTCTGCGATTATTTCAGCCATTTCAGCCACATCCTTCTCCTGGTTCTTCAGACGGAGGAGTGACTTGCTCATCATGCCGGCGAGAGTCTTCGCTGGTCCGATTTCAACTACTCGGCGTACTCCTGACTTGATGAGCGTGTTCTGCGCGTCAATCCATTGCACAGCTGAGGCGAACTGAAAAGATAAACACTCTCGTAATAAAGACGGCCTCGCTGAGCTCTTGTCATCTCATCCCATGACTCGGGTCCCTCAGCTGTTCGGAGGGCGGTGAGGAGGAATGGAGACCCACATTGATTTGCCACAGCTGTGGCGAATTCGCGTGTGACGGAGAAAACCTCTTTGGAGTACAAGTTTGTCACAAAGCGATCTTCGAGTCTCGTAACATAATCAAACTGGTCGGTTGATGGAAGGTAGCCTTCGAGGAAGGAACGGAACATGGGAACAACCTTCCGCAGAAGAGAAGAATGGAACGGAACATCAATTCCAGCAAGTGGGAGGACAGACTTGGTCCGTGGGACTTCAAGTGGTGTGGCTGAGCGTGGGTTGACTCCAACACTGTTATAGCAGAAGCTGCCAACGGTGGTCATCCTTCTTCGCCGTGCTCTTCGATGTGTTTCAGTGCCATACCAAGCTGCCATATGCAGAAACGTTCTCCGCTCACCACATACTGGTCGTTGAAGACGTTGTAGTTGACAATCTCGAGGAGGCGTCCACCGCATGCGTTGACGACGATGGTCAGAACTTTCTTGAGGTGCTCGATTTTGAACCAAGGAGCAACTCGGGTGGGGAGACAGCTGCCATTCCGTAGGCAGACATATGTGTCACTGGGTCACGGGGAACGCATGTCTGCATCACAAGTCCACGAATGAAGCACATGAAGGACATCTGAGCGGCAGGGTGATCTTGCCCAGCGAGACAAGGGCGCAGTATTCTCCGAGCGAGTGTCCGCAGAACATGGCTTGTGAAGTGAGATCGTTCTCGGGGTTATCGAACTTAAGACAGGAAAGTGCAACAAATTCATAGATGACAATGATTGGCTGGGCGAATTGGGTCATTGACAGAAGTCCATTTGGTGAGGTGAAGACATACCGAGGGGTGTTCTCGGTGATAGTTGGGAAGGCACGAGCAGAGATACCGTCGTCTTTGAGGGAGGCCATCACTGATTCGTCTTCAGTAATTACGAAGTCCATGTACTTCTGTCGGAGTTTCTTTCCTTCTTCGCCATTGGAGAAATCAATTACTAACTCCTTGGGGTTTTCACGGACGATGTGGAGGATGGAGATGTTCAGTTTCTCCATGAAGTAGGCGTCGCACTCGTCCCAGATCTTCTTGGCCTCTGGATACGTAGCGTACAGATCCATCCCGACTCCTTGCTTGAGGCCGGACTGTCCTGTGAAGACGAAAGCTGTCTTTGGTGTCACACGTTTCTTAACAACCTTGACTTCCTCAACTTTCTCTTCTTTTTGGGTGGTTTGTTCGGTTGAGCTTGCTTGCACTGAATCGGTTTGTGGTGCAGGTGCTTCGTCAGTTTCTTTTGGTTTTCCGAATTTATCGTAGAACTTCTCGAGCATGTTCTTCGCAAGATTCTCTGAGGATGGTCCACGGACAAAGTCGACAACAGGAACATCAACTTTGACAAACTTTTCAGTCCAGTTCTTCATCTCCACGGCTGTGAGGGAGTCCAGACCGTATTGTGAGAGGGGAACGTCAATTTGGATCTGATCAGCCGAGCCAAGACCAAGAACCTTGGCTGCTTGTCCAGCAACACCGTGAGCAATGAGTTCAATGGCCTTGGCCTGGTCTGAGATTTGGCGGAGTTGTTGGTCAAGTGGAGCGTTCGTAACGGCGGACTTATCAGCAGATTGATCCTGTTCTTGCTTTCCAGAATCGGACGTTGCTCCGGCAGCAGCTTGTGTTGAATTCTCGGCAACAATCTTTCTGATTTCTTCAAAGCGACCGACCAACGTCAGACCGTGCATGAAGGCAAAGAGGGGCTCCCATTCAACCTTGAAGATACCGACAGTAACTGGGACACATTCTGGGAAGGAGAAGATGTCGTGGGCTTTGATGATGTTGTTGATGTGCTTGCTTCCATCAAAGAAATGTGTTTTGTGGGCGATTTCGTAGTCAGGCAAAAGTGAGACTGGGGTGAGAGCTTTGGGGAGTTTTGAATATGTTGACACGATGGTGTCAGCGTAAGAGGAGGTGAGAGCGCCAGATGGTGGAAGGGTGTTGTTTCTTTCGCAATTAAAATCATTCAAGGACTCGAGAGATGTGTGAAGGATCCTATTGGCCCATCGTGGCGTGAGGGAGCGGAAGCCAAAGGAATGCATGTTGTCTGAAGTGGAAGATGTTCTATGGACATATCCAGTCTCTGCCAGGACTCCCCATTGAACCGACAGGGCGTTCAAGCCGAGGGATCTGCGGTGAAGGGCGAGTGAGTCGAGGAAGATGTTAGCTGAGCCATAGTTGGCCTGGCCATGAGTTCCAACAACAACGTTGAGTGAAGACATGAGGATAAACATATCGATCGGGTCGTTGTGTTTCATCGTATCTTCGTGAATCACCCATGCACCAAATGCTTTCGGAGCAAGGACAGTCCAGAACTTCTCTGCGGTGAGGTTGTGCAGGAGACCATCGGCGAGAACCATGGCTCCGTGGATGACACCACGAAGTGGCTTCATTGTGGACCGGATTTCAGCAAGAAGAGCACGAGTTGCTGTGGCATTGGAAATATCCACGGCTTTCACCACAATTTCGGCCGAGTATTGTTGACGGAGGTCCTCGAATGTTTTCTGACGAGCCTCGTCGCCAACACCTGAGCGAGAGCAGAGGACAAGATGCTTGGCGCCACGATCAAGAAGACCCTTGGCGAGGTCGAGGAGAACCCAGCTGTGCCTCCAGTGATGAGGTAGGAACCTTCTGGATCGATGTAAGATCCTTGACTGTTGAAGTCGACGACCTTTCTGTTTTGTGGAACGGCATGTTTGCTGAAGGCATGTGCGATTGGAGACAGAACAACCTTTCCAATGTGTGTGTCTCCGTTGAAGTATTCAAAGGCGTCCTGGGCTTGGGTGAGAGGAATGCTCTCGAGAGAGGGATGGTGAGATTCTTTTCTCGAACCATTCAAACGCTTCGTTGAACAGTTCGCCTGCGCCATCGTTTTCGGCGATCATGTCAGGAACAGAGAGGAGTGAAGCTGACACGCTGTGTGAATGTTTCAAGTCTGATGCTTTCTTCGGTTTCAAGGTCCTGCTCAACGAGTTCAATGAAATGCCCGTTTCGCGCAAGACACTTCATGCCAGCATGGATGTTGTTGATTCCTGACAGGGTGTTCAGAACAACATTGACACCGTTATTGTTTGTGATGGCGAGAACATGGTCAGTGAATTCAGTTGATGAGCAATCGAGGACATGCTCGATTCCTGAGATTTTGAGGTAGCTGCGTTTGAATTCCTGGTCTTCTGTGCAGATTGGGATTGCACCGACAGCCTTTGCGATCTGGATGGCTGCGAGACCGATGGCATCAGCAGCATTGTGGATGAGAACAAACTTGCCTTTTCTGAGGCGAGCAATGCGGACGAGGGCTTCGTAGGCAGTTGAAAGAGCAATTGGAACACTCACAATTTCGTCGAGAGCAAATCGATCTGGAACAAGACGAATCTGTGAGGCTGGGACGGTGATGAACGATGCGATGGTCTCCTTGCCGACACCAAAGACTCGGTCTCCAACTTTGAACTGTGAAACGTTCTTCCCAACAGATTTTACAACACCAGAGAATTCCAATCCGAGAGTTGGGTTCTTGAGGCGTTCAGTAAGAGAGGTTTCATTCCAGAGAAGGAGATCGTGGATGTTGAGACCAGCTGCAGCAACGCTAACTTCGACACAGTCGTCACAGAGAGTGAGTGGCTGACGCTCCTGGAGGACAACAGACTTGAGGCTGTTTGAGACAAGAGCGTAGTTCTGTTCGGTTGAGCTTCTGTTTCGGCTCCACATTCCCATTTCATTTGCTCTGCTGCGTTCGGAAAAGACGAGATCCGAAGACTTTCTCGCCTCGAAGAGCGATTTCAGATTCGTTGGAGGCGATTGGGGGAACATAGTCGATCGTGGGATTGGCGGGATCCTTCTTGAATTGTTCGGCCTTCTGGCGAGACTCGTCAGCAACTGTGGTGAGGATGCGGATGAGGGCGTTGATCTCGACGTCAGAGGGAGCGTACGAGAGATCTACGGTGTGTGGGCGGATTGCTGTGCACTCGTTGAGGATGCATCTGTTCATTCCCCAAATGACAGCCTGTCCAAGTCCGACAGAGTCCTTCTCCAAAGTCTGCTCAACAGCCCAGCATGCTTGAGTGACAGCATAAGTGTTGAGGAACTGGGAGATGATTGGTTTCTGGGTCCATTCGATGAGAGAGTGGGTGAGGTAGAGGGTGCAGTAGCAGTTCAGCTTGAAGTCTTCCATCACGTCGGCTTCGGATGAACACGTCACAGGAAGATCGAGTGACCAGAGGTTGACAATTGACATCACTGCAGGGAGGTTCTGAGATTCGCAATATGTCCAAATCGCATCATATCCATCTCGAGATGACTCGGCCTTCTCGACGATGTCAGAGTGGAAGAACTTTGAAACAGTAGCAATTTGAGAATCGTTAAGCTCTGATCCAACGAGTGTTTTGAGGTCGAGTTTCTTAGTCCTGGATCCGGCAACGACATGGAAGCCTTCGCGAAGAAGGGATGCAACGAGCTTTCCTCCGACGGTCTCTTTCTCTCCAACAAGAACAACAGCTGTTGCTGGAGTTGTGGCTGTTTTGATTGTGGTGTCCTGTTTGGCTTGCTCCTTGGTGAAAGGTTTCTGGGCGAGCGTGACACACAGACGGCCTTCATATTTCGATCCCTTCTTGTCTTCCCACTGGTTGTAGACCTTGACTGAACCGGAATCCAACAGAGGTCAATCCTTTCTCCCAGAGTGGAGGGGTGAGGAGAGGGTGGCGTCGGAAGTCGAGATCCTTCACTCTCCACCAGCCCTTGGTCAAACCAAAGACGGTGTCGAGCCAATAGAAATCATGGAGAGCTTCGAGGAGGATGAGAGTTCCACCTGGTTTGAGCATCTTCAGAGTGTTTCCGAGAGTGACACTGAGATCTTCCGTGGCGTGGAGAACGTTGGCAGCAACGATGATGTCTTGGCTCTCGGAGCAATGCCTTGTTCGATTGGGTCGTTCTCGATATCCAAATGACGGAATTCCATGCTTGATTTGTACTCCGCAAATTTCTTCTGGGCGAGAGGAGGAATGAGCGTCCAACGTCAGTGAATGTGTACTTTGAGGTGTGTCGGTCGAGGAGTTCGAGAAGGTATGCCGTTGTTCCTCCTGTTCCAGCTCCGATTTCGAGAATGTTCAGAGGTTGGTCCTTAGGTTTTGACTTGATGAGCTCAGCGAGAGCTGCCCAGCAGAGAAGTTGTATGGACGAACTTGGATGTCATCTCTGTACACAGCATCGGCAGTGACACCGTCCTTGAAAATGAGGGAGATTGGGTCGACGGCTGTAGAGCTTTGGATGATCTGGTGCATGTTCATGGCCACTTCCATCATGAGGACAGTTGATGGGCGGAGGTGAGGTGAAATAGTGAGGAGGTTTGCTGAAATGAATGTGGCATTCTCATCGTCAGGAGTTCATCAGCTCAGAAGCTGACTTCTTGAGGAAGTATTT
>JARBJD010000691.1:0-22981 GCA_033064195.1 Blattamonas nauphoetae | reverse complement strand
GGTGGCGAAGGTAAAAGAGGAGAAAAGAGCAAAGATTCGAAGAAGAAGAAGGAGGAGGACGAAATCATCAAGTATCGGAGGCTCCTTGGGGTGGATCTCATCTCTGGAAATCACACAAACTCCTGTCCTCGTGCTGTATGAGACCTGTCTTTGTTCCCTTCTTTTACTCTTCCTCCACCATCATGGAACATATTCACCACTTTCTTCCATCAACTCATTTCATTACTTTCATCGTCTCCTTGTCTCACCTTCAGTGTGCCTTCCGGAAACCTCAACATCTTTCTTCTTTCGCTGAAGAACTCCTCAAGACTCATTCTGTCCAGCTCGCCTGGATTGACTGTGATAACCATGCCTGTCTGCTCCTCTCCTCTCTTTCATCTCCTCTCTTCTCATCAAGCTGCTTGTGAGCTTCTCGAGGCACCTGTCATGCCATCAGCGATCCTGTGTGCCACTCCTTCCTTATCTTCTCTTTCTTTCTTTTCAGCTTTCACTCGCAGGGACAGATCCCACTCCCAGACAACATGACTCTCCTCACAACAGCCCTTGAGTCAACCACCACACCTCTCTCGTTCTTCTCAAATGCGCTCTCCACACTCCCCCCTCCCAACATCACCCTTCCCGCTGATCTCTCCGAACTCTCCCCAACTGATCTCAGAAAAGTGATTTCGACAGACGAGTATTGTCTCGTCGTCTTGTTTGGCCTTCTCCTTCTCCATCACTTTCATCTTCGTCAGTCACTCACCATTCTGTCGCTACTGTCAAGAACTCAAGGACAAGCTCCCAAACATTGTCTCGAGTTTGAATTCGTCGTCCAAGACTCGTGTGCGAGTGTATAAGTTCAACTGCAACCAACATTCAGACGAATGTGTTCGAGAAAATGTGGACAGAGTGCCGGAGATCCGAATGTGTGTCCTTTGTTATCTTCAACAGATGTTTTTCTTGTTCAGATATCATCGGAATGCTTTCAAACAGTACAATGAGACAAATAGAGAAGAAAAACCCATCGTCTCTTTTGTTACAGAGGCTGTCAAACAGATTTGAGAACATTTCACCGTTTCTTTTCGAGCTTTTTCATTCTCGTCTCAACTTGCTTCGACTATTTCCGAAACACGACTGGAATTCTGGAGGAGCCGATATTTTGTCAGAGAAGTATTTGTGATACAGTGGTCCAAGAAAACTAAGGTGAAGTGATGCAAAGAGCAGAATGATGTGATAGCTTCTTGCGGGAATCCCTCATCACAAATCAAGGTGTTTGCTCAACTCTCGATGAGAGATTGGTGAGATGGGAAGTGAATGACATGCGTGAGGAAGCATCCGCGCTTCCGATTGGCAAAGAATCGGCTGTTTCATTGACAAAATGAGAACTGGACCCCTGTGTCGAGCAGAGAATCAGATGTTTCGTGTCGTGAGAAACATGCCTCGAGAAGAGAATCAAGACGGCTCAAAGAAAGACAGAAATATAGAAAGACTGAGCTGAGAAGGAAGAGTCGAAAAGAAAGAAGGAAAATTAAGAATCTCAACAACGAGTCGAGAGTGCACGGCTATCCCTGAAATCACGCCGAATGTGATGGGAGAGTCCGAACTGGCGAACATCAATAGCTGTTTGTGCCAGAGTAAGGCAGAAGGAGTGACGTGAGTGATGACGTGAGGGTGGCACGAGATGCAGAGAACGCTGCGAAAAGACAGAAGAATCGAGTGATTCGTCGAAGAAAGACAGGCTGGATGAGTGTTCGGAGAGGAATGTGTTGTGTAAGTTTGTGGATGAAGTGGGACAACGGTGACATCAATCTAATGATCGGATGTCAACTCTTCTTTCCGAACACTCGACAGCTGTGACGTGGTTCAGGAAACTCTCCTGCGTGACGTGGCAGCACATCCGAGTGATGATGTGGCGGGTGCTGTGAGAATGATGATGGCTGGGCGAGATGGTTCGTCTGTCCGATTGTCGTCCAGTTTCTGTGACGTGGCTATGTTTGTGATGTGAGAAAGAATGATCCATGTTGTGAGTGAAGGAGGAGATTGAAGCTGATGCATGTGATGGCGTTGGTTCGCTGTTTTAGCGGTCTCATGAATAGCTGGCCTTGTTGACAAGTGGAACTGGCTTCAGAGAGAGTGGCTGGGAGGGTTGGTGAAGTGAAGGCGGATTCAGCATCTTTCCAGTTCGGCCAAGGTCGGTCTGTTTTCAGCCTCCAAATCCAGACACTGCTCGATCATCTCAACAAGCGATTCGGACGTGATCCTGTCCATCGGAGGAAGCTGCCCTGTTCCCAGCTGGCGTTGTGCGTTCACTGCATCCAGCTCTCGAAAGGAACCATTCCGTCTCGATCTCCCAAAACAGAAGACCCAGACTGAACACCGCTGCTTGCTGGTGATCCACTTTCACTTCCCCGTTCGCCACTTCTGGTGCCTTCCATCGGTCGAATTCCTCTTCCCGTTTCGACTGGTTTCCTCTGTCGGAAGCTTGGGGCTGCGGGTGTTGGTTGACTTGCAGACAGACAACACCCGCCGAGTCGAAAACAACATGTGGGTTCAGACGCGTCAGCAGCTCAGCCGAAGGAGAGTGTTTGTGAACAGCGGTCAGAGCGGCCACCAGCTGAACACGCATCTGAGGACGGTTCAGCTGCTCGTCGGGTTGTGGGCCATGCAGTCGGTTGTACAGAGTGTCTTTCGTTTGTGCAATGTGCACTTCCTTTCCATCAGGTCCTCGAGCGATCACTGTGGTGTTTGTTTTCTTTTCGGCAAAGTCTTCCACTCGCTCTGATGGGAGGTCGGGAAGGCTGGAGTGTTTAGTATTGGGTGCATCCTCGGCTGTCTTGTTCGGTTCGGTCGGCGTGTCGAAGGAGAAGTGGTGGAGGCGATCTGTCATCTCCATCGAAGGATCGTCGTTCTTGACAATGTCATCCATCGGCTGGTTGATCTCTCCCATTTCAGACAGCTTCGTCTTCTTCTGTTCTTTGTTCTTCTTTCGCTTCCGGAAGCAGGAACAAGAAGGATCAGGAAGAAGATGAGGAGGGCAGCGAGTCCTGCAATCAGAGGAATCAGCCATTTCATCGCTGCCTTCGCTTGTGCTTTTCGTTCATCCGACACACTCAGTTTCACTCTCATCCACGATGTTCGGTCTGTCCCCAATCCAAACGCCAGTCGACCATGCCATTCGTGTTCTCTCTTCAAATTCGGGAAATCTGCTGTCTCGTTCAGCTCAACTGTCACCGACGTTTCAGTCCAGTCCATCCCAATCGAACTCAGATCCAGTGATTGCACGGCACCTGTCTCCGCCTTGTTCGCCTCCACTGAGAACACTTCCAGGTGCAGATCACACGGCATCAGCAGCGTTCCAATCAGCGTCAGCTTCATCATCTTCTTGGTTTTCGTGGAGGTCGATTTGGCTGTGTCCAGAGTGGGGATGAACAGCGGAGCGGTGATCGGCTGCGAGTTCTTCGTCAGCGTGCAGTTCGACGAGTCCATCCACAGCGAAGGCAGGCCCGGACTTCCATCTCCTCCATTTGGACTGTTGATGCTCACCCTTCCCTCATTCATGCACACAATGTTCCGATGCGCCGACGGGAAGAACAGAGACTCGTCGTGAGACTCTTCGAACGTGCTCGAGTGAATCTCAACACTCCCTCCATCCACACGAAACCCTCCTTCCGACAGATCGGTCAAACGACTTCCTTCCACTGTGCATGTGCATCCAGTCAGCTCAATCACTCCACCTGTCCAATGGCAAAGACCTTCCACTTTGCTCGCATTCGAAACATCGAAGTTGGGTTGTGGTGTCTGAACTCGCTCAACAACAGCTGTTCGGAGAGTGAGCGAGGGAAGCGACGTGCCGCTGATGATGCTCGTTGCTGAGCAGTCTGAGATTGTCACATGATCGAGTGTCGCTTCTGTCAAAGACGAGAGCACAATCGGCGTCGTTGAGAATGTGAGCGACGAGAGCGAAATCGTGTGAAGTTTCAGTGTTCCCTTCGTCATCCAAACCAGTCTCGTTCCGACTGCTTTCGAGCTTTTGAAAGAGCAAGACGACACATCCAGAGTCCCACTCCACAAATGAAGGATCGACGATTCCGAGTCCAATGTGCTCGAGCTCACATCCACACAAACATGCCGAAGCGTCACTGGCTTCGGATAGTCCGCCATGTTCTGAACAATTCGGCTTCGCCCCTCCATCCACAACGTCCCCACATTCGAGTTCAGTCCTTCGATTGTCAATCCCTCAGTCTCAATCATCAACTCTCCACCCATCAGACACGATCCACGCACACTGAAAGATCTTTCACCACTTTCAGAAGCACTTCCAGCGATTGTTTCGCACGGCACAGACTCATTTCCACACAGACGATGATCAATCCCCGAAGACGAGCTCACAACCAGAGACGCTCCACGCGGATACAGAACGAAGATCAACGAGAACGGTTCGTGCTCATCCGAATCCACCATCACACCACTTCGGGGCGACGAGAGAGAGAAGGAGCCCTCCCACGACGAGTGCGTCTTCGTCGCAGTGTTCAGCCCTTTCAGCACAATCCAATTCACTGTCGAGCCACAAAAACAATCCTCGAATGTCGAGTCAGTCACTTTCATTTCAGTTGTTTCGGAGATGTTCGCCTCAATCACACTTCCCAACCCTGTCGAGCGAGAAATCGACGTGAAATGGCATCCATCCACCACAACATCACTCCACAACTCGATCAGAGCATTGCCCGAAAGAGACGCAGAAGAGATATTCACGTTCGTCAGGGAGAGAGGAGCAGCGGAGTTGATCAGCTGGGACGAGAACACATTCGTTGGATCGGATGACACGAAGGAGACTGTTGTTAAGGTGAGAGAGCCTTCAGTGGTGATGAACAAACACGACGACGACAGTTCTGAGGGAAGAGAGACGACGAGTGTTGAGACTTCAACATTCACATTGACCGTCTGGACTTCGAAGTGTGAATCTTCTCCAACGACAAGTTGTGACGTCGCTGTTCTTCCAGAAAGGACGGTTGAGGATGAGAAGTCGATTGTTGTGTTGATCTCAACTCGCACCTGAACAACCACAGTCGACGATCCAGACGAGGGAAGCTTCGCGAGGGCAGAAGGAAGAGTGGGACACCAAACTGACTGATATCCACACTTCGCAATGTCATACCCGCTCTCGTCAACTCCAACTGGGCCAATGTGCTCTGTCAGATAGAACAGAAGCGACGCTGACAATCCAATCTCTGCATGTTCGTCTTCTGTCCACAGCCATTCAGTTTCCACATCCTTTCCTTCAAACGATCCAGAGAAGCGAGAATCACCAACGCCAATCCACGACGACAAGTTGAATCCAGTCAAGAACAAGAAATGCCGGTTTGAGTTGGAGGGTTTGCTCGGAGATGACGCGAAGTGCAGATTGGTGAGAGTGAACGAAGCCACAGTGGAGGAGAGAGAGGTTGGGAACGAGATGAAGAAGCCATCCCCCTTTCCATTCGACACACTCACATCATCCATCCACACATCATCCACTTCAAGCTTCATGTCTCCATCCAGCGCGGAGTGAAGACAGCTTCCACTTCCTTCCGAACGGTGGATGTTCGAAAAAGAGCTCGACTTCAGGTTCAGTTCTCCATTCTGATGATCGATGAGGGGAGAGTTCAAGAGTGCGAAAGAAGTGAATGAGCACGACGTGACAGTAACAACTCCCCCTTCCACAGAGCACACTGGCAAACTCAAATCTGACTCACCATCCCCAAACCAGCAAGAGATCAACGTCAGTTTTCCATCACTCACACACAGCATCGGCGATGTTCGACTTCCAACTGATCCCGTCACAAACTGAATTGACGAAAGCGTCAGATCCGTCTGGCTCTCGTTCACTTCAATCCCTCCTGCCTCCGAGATCCTCAACACATTCGACTTACCCCCTTTCAATGTCCACGTTGATGCTGACGATGTCAACAGCGTCGACTGCATCATTTCAGAGTCAATCACAACAATCCCATTCTTCTTCTGACCCATCGAATGAGATAACGACGAACACGGAAGAACGAAATCTCCACATCGGCCATCATCTTCTCCATCCGAGTGGACATGGAGATCGCCAGTCGTGTGAGCAAACCAGACGAATAACAGAGAGCATTCCTTCCCATTCCCTTCTTTCCCCCAAAACATCTCCTTTTCAATTGTGTTGAAGATTCGGTCTGT
This sequence comes from Blattamonas nauphoetae, assembly GCA_033064195.1. NCBI lineage: Eukaryota > Preaxostyla > Oxymonadida > Blattamonas > Blattamonas nauphoetae. Next base: position 16,810 of record JARBJD010000691.1, on the reverse strand, counting down.
CGGCTGAGATGGTTTCAGTGCAGGAAGTTCATTCTTCGACACAAATGCTGCTAGATCGGAGCAAACAATCACAAGAAGATGACCATTCTCACTCATTGTGCATTTCTCAAATCCACTCGATCCTTCAATCTTCACCTCTCCTGTTCCATCAACCGATAATTCCACAATTCCGGATGCTGAAGTCGCTGAGCAGCTCTCGAACAGCGTGTCAACGATCGAAATCGTTTGTCCTGTCCCAATTGTTCCAGACAAGACTTTTGATGACGAGGACGAGCTGAAGCCAGAAATGGTGCAGGAAGTGATCAACAACGATCCAGAGCCAGTGATTGTGAAGAGGGACAACGAGAAAGGACTGGTTGAAGGGCTGATCGCGAGATGAGCGAGAGAGAGTTCGTTCGAAGGAACAGAGAATCGGCCTGGTGACGTCACAGAGAGTGGTTTCAAGGGAGACGACATTCCAGTGATCGTCAGGGCAGGCAAGCTGGAGGTCAGAGTGAAGTCAAGCGTCGATGAGTCGGTCACAGTCAGAGTGTTTGATGGAGCTGACGACAGATGAGAGAATGACGTCGAGAGTGTTTTGCATGGCGTCGACGATTCTCCACATCCAATCACTTCCGATCCCAAAGAACTGCTCGTGAAGATCGATCCACTTGAATGATCAATCAGATAAACAAGAAGAGTCGACGATGCCAGTGACGATCCAGAAGGCGAATTGTCCACTCCCCAAACTTTCGAAGAGTCGCCTGGCTGCGTCAGTCCAGATGTTGTCGTTTCCCAGTTCGAGGGAACAATCAGTTTCGATAACTCTCTTCCAGAAACATAAACCCAATCTCCATTCTGTTGATCTCCACACGAACACGAGCTGAACGACGCTTTGATCACAAGCGATGAGGATGGAGTTTTGGCATCACATTCAACGGCAATCGCTCCTCCATTCTTTGATGATCCGCACGACATGAAAGATGATCCAGACACCACCAGAGACGATGAGGAGCTCAGTGATCCACTCACAACTGCTCCAGACTCTGACGAGCTGAATCCAGTGAATGTGCATTTCGTCACAGACAATGATCCTCCATTCAGTGAGATCAATGACGACGAGAACAATGACACAGTTGTTGTGAACGAGAGAGTGTTCAGAGAGAGCGTGCCTGAAGAAACAGAAAACCTTCCCTGAGCCTCAACGGTGATCGTCTGAGGCGATTCTGAGGCTGATTCGAAGCTCACAGTTTGAGATGTTTCGAAGGAGAATGATTCACTCAGAGTTGCTCCAGACTCGAAGGAGAGAACGAGAGAGGAAGATCCAGATGTCTTCACATGATTCAAAGCTTTCTGGATCGACACACATCCAACTCCAAAGTGTCCACAGTGCTTAATATCAACGGCATACGATCCTCCAACAATCGCCGTGTTCGAGATCGGAACAAGGTACACCAGCAGCGACGATGACACGGTGCTGTTCGAGTCCTCACCCCACATGTCCCCTCCTTCCGATCCACTCACCGCTGGGAAGGTGTTTGATGTCACAACTGTCTCAAAGTACTTCCCAGAAAGGAACAGGTTCTGTCCTTTCGTGGCTGTGTTCTTTGCGATGTCTGTTCCGAAAGAAGCGCCACTCAAATCCAGCGTCCAAGCTGTCTGACTCGTCGTCGAGTCCAATTCCACAAACACTCCTCCTCCAACCCCATCCGACGAGCATTCCGAGAAGTGAGTGGATACGATCCTGAGTGATCCTGTGTCCATCAGCTTCACGTTCAATGCGCCACCATCTCCAACAGACGAACACGACGAGAACGAGTCTGAGCCTCCCTCTTCCCCAATCGACACGGATTGACCAGTCGTGATGGTCGAGCAAATGCAAGACCCACTTCCATCAGACGAGATCGATGAGAACGAGCTGTTCGTCAGCGTCAGAGAGCGGGTGAGAGAGGAGAAGAGGAAAAGGACGGTTGTGTCGGTGAACGAAAGCGACGAGCAGTCAACTCCAGTCAAACTCAGAGTTCCAGCTGACACTGAGAACACAGCTTTCGACAGCTTCACGTTCGTCTCCACTGTCGAAATCGAACTGTCACTCACCAAAACTGTCCCTTCCGCACTCAGCGTGATCAGGTGCGACGAAGCGGATGGAACGAACTGGATTTTCGATGCTGTCAGCTGTCCTGTCGTGATGGTGAAGAGTGTTTCAGATGATCCTCCATCAATCATCGTCGTCTTCGTCTTCCCACTTCCCTCCACACCCAACGTCTGGTTCTTCATCCCCAGCTTCGTTTCGCGATATTCGCCCTCGTCCATCGCAATCTTCCCAATATACCACGGCCCCAATCTGATCCCAATCACGTCTGTCATCGTCTTGCACGCACTCCCAGGCACCCAGCAGAACAGCTTGTTTTCCCCCGTCGCATATGACACATGAATCACCTCGTTCGTCACAATCCAATCATGTTTTGGCACCTTGTAGACAGTGAGAGATGGCTGACCAGATGATGTCCAACAGTTCTCAAAGATGTCTTTGCTGGCATAAGGACTCTGTCCGTTGATAGTGAGATCGCTTCCTCCAGTGATGCGTTCAGTCATTTCCTTGTTTCCTTCGAAAAAGCAGTTTTCGAACTTGAACGTGCCAGGCCCTGTTTGAGTAATGCCCAGGCTTCTGATTTGATCCCAGTGATCCCAGTCGGATCTGATCCCACTAAATACCTACAATACCATTTCGTTTCTTTCATTTCAAAAAAGTCTTCTTATATATGATATTTGAATGGAAAAAAAAGTAAAAAGGAAAATGGTCACTTCATAGATCATGAAAATGCAAACTTTGGGTGCTGCTGTTTCAGTTTGTTCTACAACAATAATTATAAAACCAAGTCGATAATGCGTTATTATGTCTTCTTTGATGGTTTTTTCTCACTGACTAAAGTCAATGAAGGGAATACATCGAAAAAAGAAGTGTTGGTGATTGTGATCGTGCGTGTTTTTGGGAAATAAGAGCTGTCTGAAATATTGAAGAGCATTATGTGAAAACAAGAAGTGAATTGAACATGATTAATGAAGTGATAATGAGAAAATCTCAAAGGAAAAGAGTTGAAATTTGATCTCAGTCCAAATTTAGGCACTGACATCAATTGATCCCAGTTTTACCTATTTTGATGGGACTACTCAGATGCCTGGTAATGCCACTACCAACAACGAACGGTGAGTTGTTGTTTGTTGTGCAGCCAGCAATTCGAATATTCTTTACGACTGATGTTCCATAATGATGATCGACGGCTAAGGCAGAATTCCCGTCTGCATGAAGATTGAGGAAGGATACACTGTCTATCGTGAGTTTTCCATCCATATATTGAAATCTTCCACCAGCCTCATCGATACCGATTGAACAGTCTTGGAGGACAGTGTTTGTGATCGAGGGATTGAAAACAGAATAGATGTAGAAGCAGGCGCATTGACGGACACTAGAGAGTGCTTCAAAATGACAATTCGTCAGTTCCGCTGTGATCGTCAGTTTATCTGCTTGATGCCGAACAGAAATGCCACTTCCAGTGTGAGCATAGCAGGAAACAAATGTTGTGCCGGAAATATCAACCCTGACTGCGCTTTCCGAAGTCGACTCAAAAGCAATCCCTCCGCCATAAGTGTTCCTTTGGGATGGCTCTGCTCGGCATCCTTCGAATCTGCAGTTGGAGACAGATAATGACGATGTTGAGACGTGAGAAATTCCTGCACCATGCGTGGTGGACTTGCATCCAAGGAAGAGGCAGTCGGAGAACGAGGTTTGGAGGGTGATGCTTGTGACTTGGGTTGTGGTGTATGTTGTGGTGTATGCGTTGAGTTCGGAATGGAAATTGCGAGAGAATGTGGTGTTGGCGGCGTGGATCAAATTGTGGTTGTTCATATCCCGGCTGAGGCTTCCATAGAGGTCGTTCTCCACTTCACGCACGTCACAGCCAACAATCGACGTGCTCTGAAAAGTGCGATGGAGAGGCTGAAGGAAGGCGCTGTGTGTTTGGGAAACATTCAAAAATTGGCTGAACGAGAGGTCGAGCTGCTCAAAGGCTGTTCCTGTCAGACTTGTTCGTTCGGTCGTTCGCCAGTCCTGGAATATGCTCCCCGACAGCACAAAATGACACGTTTCCGAGGGGCTGTGAACAAGTCCATGAGAGGTCATTCCAATCGGGAGAGTGAACTTGCTCGAAATGGCTGAGAGCCACCCGTCAGATTCGAAAACTGCATGATGACCGCAGTCGTCCACAACGCAGTTTGAGAGCGAACAAAACGTGTCTGTTGTTCCTTGACAGATTTTACTGTTCCTTCCATCAAACGAGAGGCTTTCCAGGGAGAGCGTTGTGTTTTCGATGCCAAAGAGGAAATCGTTTGGGCGTTCTCGTAGAAATGACAGTGTATTGCTGTGTTCTGCTCCACATACACGCATATTCATCGAGTGGAGGTTTGTGGTATCCAACATGCATGTTCTCGCGTTGTCGAGGGTGAGTGAAACATCCATTGTTTTGGCATTCGGATTTTTGGACGTCCGAAGGAGAGTGGAGAATAATGCTGGCTCGGAGGTTTGAACCACACAATGGAGAAGGTGGACAACCCAAAAAAGAATCATGATTCCCCTGTGCGGATCTTACGATAATAGCGATTTCGATCATACCCTTTGATTCATAACCCACTCAAGAGCTATATTTTCGGATTTCTTCATGAGTGAACAGTGTGGAATTTCGATCAAATCCTTCTGAAAGATTCTTCGAAAAATTGAAGGTCATATTCGACCCTCTAGTCATTCTCTGGGATTCTTTGGCATAATCATCCAATTCAAAACAGACGGTAGTATGATCTGTTGTCTACAGCGTGACTCGCACTTGGATACGTTGTCATCTTTGTTGCTCCTTGAATACCGCTTGATCGAAGTCGCGTTCATGTTTTTCTCTGAAAGGCGGGAGTAAAGTTGTTTACAAGCACTGCGCTCTTTGGAAATGACAAACACAACAACAGTCGGTTTTGAATTGGATGATTATACTGGAACACACCAGAGAATGACCAGAGGGTCGAATATGACCTTCAATTTTTCGAAGAATCTTTCAGAAGGATTTGATCGAAATTCCACACTGTTCACTCATGAAGAAATCCGAAAATATAGCTCTTGAGTGGGTTATGAATCAAAGGGTATGATCGAAATCGCTATTATCGTAAGATCCGCACAGGGGAATCATGATTCTTTTTTGGGTTGTCCACCTTCTCCATTGTGTGGTTCAAACCTCCGAGCCAGCATTATTCTCCACTCTCCTTCGGACGTCCAAAAATCCGAATGCCAAAACAATGGATGTTTCACTCACCCTCGACAACGCGAGAACATGCATGTTGGATACCACAAACCTCCACTCGATGAATATGCGTGTATGTGGAGCAGAACACAGCAATACACTGTCATTTCTACGAGAACGCCCAAACGATTTCCTCTTTGGCATCGAAAACACAACGCTCTCCCTGGAAAGCCTCTCGTTTGATGGAAGGAACAGTAAAATCTGTCAAGGAACAACAGACACGTTTTGTTCGCTCTCAAACTGCGTTGTGGACGACTGCGGTCATCTGCAGTTTTCGAATCTGACGGGTGGCTCTCAGCCATTTCGAGCAAGTTCACTCTCCCGATTGGAATGACCTCTCATGGACTTGTTCACAGCCCCTCGGAAACGTGTCATTTTGTGCTGTCGGGGAGCATATTCCAGGACTGGCGAACGACCGAACGAACAAGTCTGACAGGAACAGCCTTTGAGCAGCTCGACCTCTCGTTCAGCCAATTTTTGAATGTTTCCCAAACACACAGCGCCTTCCTTCAGCCTCTCCATCGCACTTTTCAGAGCACGTCGATTGTTGGCTGTGACGTGCGTGAAGTGGAGAACGACCTCTATGGAAGCCTCAGCCGGGATATGAACAACCACAATTTGATCCACGCCGCCAACACCACATTCTCTCGCAATTTCCATTCCGAACTCAACGCATACACCACAACATACACCACAACCCAAGTCACAAGCATCACCCTCCAAACCTCGTTCTCCGACTGCCTCTTCCTTGGATGCAAGTCCACCACGCATGGTGCAGGAATTTCTCACGTCTCAACATCGTCATTATCTGTCTCCAACTGCAGATTCGAAGGATGCCGAGCAGAGCCATCCCAAAGGAACACTTATGGCGGAGGGATTGCTTTTGAGTCGACTTCGGAAAACGCTGTCAGTGTTGATATTTCCGGCACAACATTTGTTTCCTGCTATGCTCACACTGGAAGTGGCATCACCGTTCGACACAACTCAAAAAAACTTATTATTAAAGCCGAACTTAAAGATTGTCATTTTGAAGCAAACTCCGGTGCTTATCAATGTGCCTGCTTCTTCCTGTTCTATCTCAAAAATCCCTCGATCACAAACACTGTCCTCAAAGACTGTACAATCGATATGGCCGAGGCTGGTGGAAGAATTAACTACGCTGAAGGAACACTCTCGATGGACAGTGTGTCCTTCCTCAATCTTCATGCGGACGGGAATTCTGCATTGGCTCTCGACAATCATGCTGGAACATCAGTCATCAAGAATATTCGAGTTGCCAGCTGTACAACCAACCAGAACTCTCCACTCGTCGTTGGTTCCACCGTAAATCAAACACAAGGCTCTTTCAAATTCGAAGACTGCTTTTTCGAAGGAAACAAGGAAATGACTGAACGGATCACAGGAGGCAGCGATCTCACTCTCAACGGACAATGTCTGTATACAAGCAAAGACATCTTTGAGAACTGTTGGACAGCCTCTGGTCAGCCATCTCTCAGCGTCGCAATGAAGAAGATCTCGGATTGGATCGTGACAAATCCGGTGATTCATGTGTCGAATGCGACGGGGGAGGACAAGCTGTTCTGCTGGGTGCCTGAGAGTCAGTGCAAGACGATGACAGACGTGATTGGGAACAGACTGGGGCCGTGGTATGTTGGGAAGATTGCGATGGACGAGGGCGAATATCGCGAAACGAAATTGGCGATGAAGAACCAGACGTTGGTTGTGGAGGGAAGTGGGAAGACGAAGACGACGATGATTGATGGAGGATCGTCTGAGACACTCTTCACCATCACGACAGGACAGCTGACAGCATCGAAAATCCAGTTCGTTCCATCCGCTTCGTCGCACCTGATCACGCTGAGTGCGGAAGGGACAGTTTTGGTGAGTGACAGTTCGATTTCGACAGTGGAGACGAACGTGAAGCTGTCGAAAGCTGTGTTCTCAGTGTCAGCTGGAACTCTGAGTTTGACTGGAGTTGACTGCTCGTCGCTTTCGTTCACCGACACAACCGTCCTTTTCCTCTTCTCCTCTCTCACCCGCTCTCTGACGCTGACGAACAGCTCGTTCTCATCGATCTCGTCTGATGGAAGTGGGTCTTGCATTTGCTCGACCATCACGACTGGTCAATCCGTGTCGATTGGGGAAGAGGGAGGCTCAGACTCGTTCTCGTCGTGTTCGTCTGTTGGAGATGGAGGCGCACTGAACGTGAAGCTGATTGACACAGGATCACTCAGGATCGTATCCACTCACTTCTCGGAATGCTCGTCGGATGGGGTTGGAGGCGGATTGTTTGTGGAATTGGACTCAACAACGAGTCAGACAGCTTGGACGCTGGATTTGAGTGGCGCTTCTTTCGGAACAGACATCGCAAAGAACACAGCCACGAAAGGACCGAACCTGTTCCTTTCTGGGAAGTACTTTGAGACAGTTGTGACATCAAACACCTTCCCAGCGGTGAGTGGATCGGAAGGAGAGGACATGTGGGGTGAGGACTCGAACAGCACTGTGAAATCGTCGCTGCTGGTGTACCTTGTTCCGATCTCGAACACGGCGATTGTTGGAGGATCGTATGCCGTTGATATTAAGCACTGTGGACACTTTGGAGTTGGATGTGTGTCGATCCAGAAAGCTTTGAATCATGTGAAGACATCTGGATCTTCCTCTCTCGTTCTCTCCTTCGAGTCTGGAGCAACTCTGAGTGAATCATTCTCCTTCGAAACATCTCAAACTGTGAGCTTCGAATCAGCCTCAGAATCGCCTCAGACGATCACCGTTGAGGCTCAGGGAAGGTTTTCTGTTTCTTCAGGCACGCTCTCTCTGAACACTCTCTCGTTCACAACAACTGTGTCATTGTTCTCGTCGTCATTGATCTCACTGAATGGAGGATCATTGTCTGTGACGAAATGCACATTCACTGGATTCAGCTCGTCAGAGTCTGGAGCAGTTGTGAGTGGATCACTGAGCTCCTCATCGTCTCTGGTGGTGTCTGGATCGTCGTTTGTGTCGTGCGGATCATCGAAGAATGGAGGAGGGATTGCCGTTGAATCTGATGCAAACACACCATCATCATCTCTTGTGATGAAAGCGTCATTCAGCTCGTGTTCGTGTGGAGTTGGACAGAATGGAGATTGGGTTTATGTTTCTGGAAGTGAGTTATCGAAACTGATTGTTCCCTCGAACTGGGAAACGACAACATCTGGATTGACGCAGCCAACTGACTCTTCGAAACTTTGGGGAGTGGACAGTTCGCCTTCTGGATCGTCACTGGCATCGTCGACGCTTCTTGTTTATCTGATTGATCATTCAAGTGGATCGATCTTCACGAGCAGTTCTTTGGGATCGGAAGAGATTGGATGTGGAGAATCGTCGACGCCATGCAAAACACTCTCGACGTCATTCTCTCATCTGTCATCAGCTCCATCGAACACTCTGACTGTGACCGACTCATCGACTCTTGACTTCGCTCTGACATCAACATTCACTGCCCTGACGATCACTGGATCGTCGTCTCCATTGAAACAACTCTCTGTGACCTCAACTGGCCGATTCTCTGCTCCTTCGAACGAACTCTCCCTCGCTCATCTCGCGATCAGCCCTTCATCAAGTCCTTTCTCGTTGTCCCTCTTCGCAGTATCTGGCACTGGATCGTTGTGGATCACTTCCTGCGCTATTTCCGGATTCAGCTCGTCCTCATCATCAAAAGTCTTGTCTGGAACAATCGGGACAGGACAAACCATTTCAATTCTCGACACTTCGTTCGTCTCCTGCTCAGCAACTTCAGCATCCGGAATCGTCGAAGTCACGATCAGTGGAACAGGCGAATTGAAAATGGGAGGGTCGACAAACTTTGAGAGCTGCACTCTCATTGACCACGGCCATCTGGTGTTGCTTCAATGTTCAGACTTGCCAGCATTCATTGCCCAAAATACCATTTCAGTTCTGAAACCAACCCGACCAACTGACAGGCTGTTCACTGAAGCTGAAAAAGAGGCATTTTGGGGGAAGGAGGGGGCTAAAGATGGATACTCTCTGCTCTTCCTCTGGTTCGGATTCCAGTCCGGAAATCTTCATGTCCACTCGGATGGAGAAGATGATGGCCGATGTGGGGAGGATGTGCTTCCGTGCTCATCGCTGTCGCACGGAATGGACAAAATGAAGAATGGTGTCGTTTTGGTCGACTCGGCATTTGCACAGACATCTCTGTTGACATCAGTCGGTTCAACGTGGAAACTGCATGGAGTCATTTCGAGGCAGCTGACACTCTCAGGGAGTGGAGGATTTGAGGTGAAAGATGCAGACACTGTTCTGACATTGTCGACGCTGAACATTGTGACTGGTAGTGTTGGAACTCGGACATCATCTGCTCTTTCAGTGAGTGTCGGAAAGGTTGTGGTCTCCTCGTGCACATTCGGAGTGAGCTCGTCCGACTTCGTTCTCCCTGTCTGTTCAGTGGATGGAGGAAATGTTGAATTCCTGCCAAGTCTTTCCGTGAATCGACCATCACCTTCGATGCCGATGCTGTCTGTTTCGGGTGGATCGTTGGTTGTGAATGAGTTCGCTCTCACTCACTCATCGACAGCTCGAGCGTCTGCTCTTCTGGGTCTGACTGGAGGACGAACCACTTTGATGGGCTCGCTTTCCACGCTGTGTTCGTCGACATCTCCGATCTCTGTGACATCTGATGCAGTTCTGGCAGTGACAGACTCAACCTCACTCCTCTCATCTGACTTGACGAATTTGGTGTCGTTGAATGGAGGATCTGTGGAACTTGGTGGATCGATGTTGACATTCACACGACCGTCTTGCCTTCTTGCAGGAAGTGGATCGACTTCGATTGTGTCATCATCACTGAAATGTGAAGATGCTCCAATATCCTGCAATTCAGGAACTCGAAGTGTGTCAATCACTCTTTCTGTTGGACACAGTCTGAAAATCGGAGAAGAGGACAAAGACGTTAGTTTTAAAGGATGGACAAGCGCAGAGAATGGAGGAGCACTTGGTGTGTCGATTGCAGGAGGGAGCTTGTGGATTACTCACACAACATTTGTGTCATGCAGTTCGTCGTTGAATGGAGGAGCGATTTCTGTGACTTGTACTCGAAACACGCCATCCTCGTCGCTTGTGGTCAGCGCGTCGTTCAGTTCGTGTTCGTGTGGAGTTGGAAAGAAGGGAGATTGGGTTTATGTTTCTGGAAGTGAGTTATCGAAACTGATTGTTCCCTCGAACTGGGAAACGACAACATCTGGACTGACGCAGCCAGGCGACTCTTCGAAAGTTTGGGGAGTGGACAATTCGCCTTCTGGATCGTCACTGGCATCGTCGACTCTTCTTGTTTATCTGATTGATCATTCAAGTGGATCGATCTTCACGAGCAGTTCTTTGGGATCGGAAGAGATTGGATGTGGAGAATCGTCGACGCCATGCAAAACACTCTCGACGTCATTTTCTCATCTGTCATCATCTCCATCGAACACTCTGACTGTGACCGACTCATCGACTCTTGACTTCACTCTGACCTCCAGCTTGCCTGCTCTGACGCTCACTGGATCGTCGTCTCCATTGAAACAACTCTCTGTGACCTCAACTGGCCGATTCTCTGCTCCTTCGAACGAACTCTCCCTCGCTCATCTCGCGATCAGCCCTTCATCAAGTCCTTTCCCATCAACACTCATTTCCATCTCTGAATCTGGTGTTGTTACTGTCACGTCGTGCTCATTCACTTCTTTCACACTCTCAAACTCTCCCCTCATCGATCATCAGAATGGAGAACTGAACCTGAAGTCGAGCTCTTTTTCGAACATCCACCGTTCGGAAGGAAGTGGAAGCTGTCTTCACTCCGCGCTGGATGGAGACATGAAGCTTGAAGTGGATGATGTGTGGATGGATGATGTGAGTGTGTCGAATGGAAAGGGGGATGGCTTCTTCATCTCGTTCCCAACCTCTCTCTCCTCCACTGTGGCTTCGTTCACTCTCACCAATCTGCACTTCGCGTCATCTCCGAGCAAACCCTCCAACTCAAACCGGCATTTCTTGTTCTTGACTGGATTCAACTTGTCGTCGTGGATTGGCGTTGGTGATTCTCGCTTCTCTGGATCGTTTGAAGGAAAGGATGTGGAAACTGAATGGCTGTGGACAGAAGACGAACATGCAGAGATTGGATTGTCAGCGTCGCTTCTGTTCTATCTGACAGAGCACATTGGCCCAGTTGGAGTTGACGAGAGCGGGTATGACATTGCGAAGTGTGGATATCAGTCAGTTTGGTGTCCCACTCTTCCTTCTGCCCTCGCGAAGCTTCCCTCGTCTGGATCGTCGACTGTGGTTGTTCAGGTGCGAGTTGAGATCAACACAACAATCGACTTCTCATCCTCAACCGTCCTTTCTGGAAGAACAGCGACGTCACAACTTGTCGTTGGAGAAGATTCACACTTCGAAGTCCAGACGGTCAATGTGAATGTTGAAGTCTCAACACTCGTCGTCTCTCTTCCCTCAGAACTGTCGTCGTCGTGTTTGTTCATCACCACTGAAGGCTCTCTCACCTTAACAACAGTCTCCTTCGTGTCATCCGATCCAACGAATGTGTTCTCGTCCCAGCTGATCAACTCCGCTGCTCCTCTCTCCCCTGACGAACGTGAATATCTCTTCTGCGTCTCTTTCGGGCAATGCTCTGATCGAGTTGTGGAGTGATGTTGTGGTGGATGGATGCCATTTCACGTCGATTTCTCGCTCGACAGGGTTGGGAAGTGTGATTGAGGCGAACATCTCCGAAACAACTGAAATGAAAGTGACTGACTCGACATTCGAGGATTGTTTTGTGGCTCGACAGTGAATTGGATTGTGCTGAAAGGGCTGAACACTGCGACGAAGACGCACTCGTCGTGGGAGGGCCTTCTCTCTCGTCGCCCCGAAGTGGTGTGATGGTGGATTCGGATGAGCACGAACCGTTCTCGTTGATCTTCGTTCTGTATCCGCGTGGAGCGTCTCTGGTTGTGAGCTCGTCTTCGGGGATTGATCATCGTCTGTGTGGAAATGAGTCTGTGCCGTGCGAAACAATCGCTGGAAGTGCTTCTGAAAGTGGTGAAAGATCTTTCAGTGTGCGTGGATCGTGTCTGATGGGTGGAGAGTTGATGATTGAGACTGAGGGATTGACAATCGAAGGACTGAACTCGAATGTGGGGACGTTGTGGATGGAGGGCGAAGCCGAATTGTTCAGAACATGGCAGACTATCCGAAGCCAGTGACATTTCGGCATGTTTGTGTGGATGTGAGCTCGAGCACATTGGACTCGGAATCGTCGATCCTTCATTTGTCGAGTGGGACTCTGGATGTGACGTCTTGCTCTTTCAAAAGCTCGAAAGCGATCGGAACGAGGCTGGTTTGGATGACGAAGGGAACACTGAAACTTCACACGATTTCACTCTCTTCGCTCACATTCTCGACGATACCGATTGTGCTCTCGTCTTTGACAGAAGCCACGCTCGAACATGTCACAATCTCGGATTGCTCAGCAACGAGCATCATCAACGCAACATCGCTTCCCTCGCTCACTCTCCGAACAGTTGTTGTTGAGCGAGTTCAGACACCACAACCCAACTTCGATGTTTCGAATGCGAGCAAAGTGGAAGCCCTCTGCCACTGGACAGGTGGAGTGATTGAGCTGACTGGATGCACATGCACAGTGGAAGGAAGTCGTTTGACAGATCTGTCGGAAGGCGGGTTTCGTGTGGATGGAGGGAGTGTTGAGATTCACTCGAGCACGTTCGAAGAGACACACGACGAATCTCTGTTCTTCCCGTCGGCGCATCGGAACATTGTGTGCATGAATGAGGGAAGGGTGAGCATCAACAGTCCAAATGGAGGAGACGGAAGTCCGGGCCTGCCTTCGCTGTGGATGGACTCGTCGAACTGCACGCTGACGAAGAACTCGCAGCCGATCACCGCTCCGCTGTTCATCCCCACTCTGGACACAGCGAAATCGACATCCACGAAAACCAAGAAGATGATGAAGCTGACGCTGGTTGGAACGCTGCTGATGCCGTGTGATCTGCACCTAGAAGTGTTCTCGGTGGAGGCGAACATGGCTGAGACAGGTGCCGTGCAATCACTGGATCTGAGTTCGATTGGGATGGACTGGACAGAAACGTCGGTGACAGTTGAGCTGAACGAGACAGTGGATTTCCCGAATTTGAAAAGAGAGCACGAATGGCATGGTCGACTGGCGTATGGTTTGGGGACAGACCGAACATCATCGTTGAGAGTGAAACTGAGTGCGTCGGATGAACGAAAGCGCAAGCGAAGGCGGCGATGAAATGGCTGATCCCTCTGATTGCAGGAATCGCTGCCCTCCTCATCTTCTTCCTGATCCTTCTTGTTCTGCTTCGGAAGCGAAAGAAGAACAAAGAACAGAAGAAGACGAAGCTGTCTGAAATGGGAGAAATCAACCAGCCGATGGATGACATTGTCAAGAACGACGATCCTTCGATGGAGATGACAGATCGCCTCCACCACTTCTCCTTCGACACGCCGACCGAACCGAACAAGACAGCCGAGGATGCACCCAATACTAAACACTCCAGCCTTCCCGACCTCCCATCAGAGCGAGTGGAAGACTTTGCCGAAAAGAAAACAAACACCACAGTGATCGCTCGAGGACCTGATGGAAAGAGGTGCACATTGCGCAAACGAAAGACACTCTGTACAACCGACTGCATGGCCCACAACCCGACGAGCAGCTGAACCGTCCTCAGATGCGTGTTCAGCTGGTGGCCGCTCTGACCGCTGTTCACAAACACTCTCCTTCGGCTGAGCTGCTGACGCGTCTGAACCCACATGTTGTTTTTCGACTCGGCGGGTGTTGTCTGTCTGCAAGTCAACCAACACCCGCAGCCCCAAGCTTCCGACAGAGGAAACCAGACGAAACGGGAAGAGGAATTCGACCGATGGAAGGCACCAGAAGTGGCGAACGGGGAAGTGAAAGTGGATCACCAGCAAGCAGCGGTGTTCAGTCTGGGTCTTCTGTTTTGGGAGATCGAGACGGGAATGGTTCCTTTTCGAGAGCTGGATGCAGTGAATGCGCAACGCCAGCTGGGAACGGGGCAGCTTCCTCCGATGGACAGGATCACGTCCGAGTCGCTTGTTGAGATGATCGAGCAGTGTCTGGATTTGGAGGCTGAAAACAGACCGACATTGGCCGAACTGGAAAAGATGCTGAATCCTCCTTCACTCCACCAACCCTCCCAGCCACTCTCTCTGAAGCCAGTCCCACTTGTCAACAAGGCCAGCTATTCATGAGACTACAAAAACCACGAATCAACACAAACACATGCATCAGCTTCAATCTCCTCCTTCACTCACAACATGGATCATTCTTTCTCACATAACAAGCATCACCACGTCACAGAAACTGGACGACAATCGGACAGACGAACCATCTCGCCCAGCCATCATCATTCTCACAGCACCCGCCATGTCATCACTCGGATGTGCTGTCACGTCACGCAGGAGAGTTTCCTGAACCACGTCACAGCTGTCGAGTGTTCGGAAAGAGAAGCGACATCCGATCGTTTGATTGATGTCATCGTTGTCCCACTTCATCCACACACCAAAACAACAACTCCCTCTCCGAACACTTATGCAGCCTATCTTTCTTCGACGAATCACTCGATTCTTCTGTCTTCTTTCACCGCGTTCTCTGCATCTCGTGCCACCCTCACGTCATCACTCACGTCACTTCTTCTGCCCTCCTCGGACATCAACAACAATTGATGTACGCCAGTTCGGACTCTCATGTCACATTCGGCGTGATTTCAGGGATCGTCGTGCACTCTCGACTCGTTGTCGGGATTCTTCATTTTCCGTATTGCTTCTCTTCTCTTGATTATGACCTCACTCAATCTTCATTTCTGTCATTCTTTGAGCCGTCTTGCTTCTCTTCTCGAGGCATGTTTCTCACGACTCGAAACATCTGATTTCTCTGCTCGACACAGGGGGTCCAGTTCTCATTTGGTCAACGAAACAGCCGATTCTTTGCCAATCGGAAGCGCCGATGCTTCCTCACGCATGTCATTCACCTCCCATCTCACCAGTCTCTCATCAAGAATTGAGCAAACACCTTGATTTGTGATGAGGGATTCCAGCAAAAAGCTATCACGTCATTCTGCTCTTTGCATCACTTCACTTTAATTTTCTTGAACCACTGTATCACAAATACCTCTCTGATAAACAATGAGCAGTGATTATTCTGGATGATCCACACATATTTTGTGAGAAAAGCAAACGATGAATGTACACTCTACAACAATAAGATAAGATTAAAAGTTAGAGTCCTCGGAATCGGTATCGATGATGAGGATATCTTCCGAATCACTCTCATCAACAATTCTTCTCCCCAACACAGATTTGTTTGCTCCATCAGGCTCCACTCTCTTTTCATTCTCATCTGCCTCGCTGTGGTCTGCACGATCAACCGCACTCGAGGCTTTGGAACGGATGTCTTCCCAAAACTGATCATCTTCTTTTGTCCCAATACTGATCCCTGTCTCGTAAACATACTTGATGGAAGGAAAGCCCACAAAGCAAAATCGTCCGACACTCCCAAACCGCCATCAGGAAGACAACACTTGAGGCAGCGTCTTCGTTTGAGGGTGTCTTCCGAGTCACCCAAGTGTTGACGGCAGCAGAAAGTTCCGATGAAAGAAATCGGGAAACATAAGATACATAAACACACAACCAGTGCGACGAGGCCAGTGAACCCAGAAAGGACATACCAGAGGGGTTGGTGCGCAGCTGGTCGAGGACAGAGAAGCACTCGCCGGATTTGGTGTCACAACCGACAAAGGCATTCGAGTCCCAATCAAATGAAGAATCGACGACATTTTGCTTCAGCTTGGATTTGACGTCTGAGGCTTCAAACACGATTTGTGTGCCGAGCGTGGCAGAGACATTCCGAAAGAGGAAGTTGACGAGAAGAGACTGTTGGAAGGGGAGGTCATTTGTCGATGTGAGGTTCAGATAAACTGTCCCGAGTGTTCGTTGTGATGCGTCAGCGTTGAACACGACGTTCTGAACGTCCATGTTGGAAATCTGGAGGCTCGAGGTATCGTCTGCTGAGATGAAAGAAGACCACCGCGATGGGGAGAGGAGGGGCCGGTGGGAGTGATCGAGAAGTCTGAGACTTGAAGTCGTTTGAGAGCAAGAATCGAAGAAGTGGAGTCGATTTGATGGTGTGAGAGGCTGTGCTTCTGGACGACACGATCCGAATGTTTTCGATGTATAGATCAGATTGGACAGATGATGTGATTGAGATGAGTGGTTGGCTGCTTGTGTGTGACAAGAACGAGATTTGAGAGAGAAACGTGTTGAATGTGTCGACAATCTTGAAGAGTGGGATGTCTGTCACACTCGAAGAAATCGACGTGGCTGTCCACGTCACATCTTCCGCCTCGCGTTCAGAAATGACGAGAAAGAGAGGGCGCACAAGGTTAGCGTGGAGATAT
>JARBJD010000690.1:0-22989 GCA_033064195.1 Blattamonas nauphoetae | reverse complement strand
TCGCTCTCAGGGTCCGAAACCGGCTGTGGAATGACACCTCTGGCCTATCAGTTGTCATCATTGATATCACTTTTCATTCACTTATTCTCACCTCGAAGCTGTCACCACTTCACCTCAGCCATCTCAATGTCTCACACACCGACTCTGACGTCTGAAGGTCGTCACACGAGCCAAACAATCCAACCCTCACCAATCACCAGTCAGCGTCTCTGCACTCTTCTTGACAACATCATCACTATGGATTCCAGCTCATCTGGATCTCCCTCTCTCTGAGATCGAAAACCAGCTCTCACATCACCTGAACAGTCATTCGTCGTCGAGTGAACCGTCTCTCATCAAACAACGATCTGTTGTGAGGATGTCAATCAGAAACAGCAGACGCTGATTTAATTCTCTCACACTCCTCTCTAAACACGGTTGGAACGAGGTTCTTTGTCCGACACTACAGACTCGTCATTTTAGATTGTTCTTCATTTTCTGATAGCTCCAACAGAAAGTGCTTCGTTTTCGTTTTTCTTCGTTTGGGATGGAGATGTCTCTGTCTCTCCATCTGCTCTTCATTCTGAAACAGTCGTGTCGAAGTTCGCCATCGCTCGTTCTTGGACTCGATCGTTTGGCAACATTTGTTTCGTTTTCGATGATGCTTGCAGATGTTGTTCCAGTTGTTCGAAATTCTGTCTTTTGTCTTCTGTTTTTTTGATTAATTTCCTGTTTCTTTCCCCACTCTTCCTCTCACCACACACATCACTCATTCTGCACTTCACTGATCACATCTGAACAAAATCATTGTGGATTCGCATGATACCAATCGTTAATTCCAATGGCGACAGATTCATGAGAGGGTTTCGAAAGTGGACACCTTGCCTGGATCGTCTGAGGAGTGAGAGAGTCGCAGATACACTCTGGCGATTCACTGAACAGTCAAGAATCTCATGAAACAACACTCTTTTGAAGAAACAAATGTGAAATCCAGAATCGAACTGAACCCCACAAATCAGGTCCAGTTCAGAAAAATGTCGAAACAGTCCAATCGAAAAATGGGGTGAGAGTTGAATTGCAGACCACGTTCCCACCCGCACAGACAATAACATTACGAGTCAGCAAGGGGCAGGTGTAATGGCTCACAACATAGTATGGACTCTGAAGCTCAGCTTCCACAAGATCAGCCAACCCTTCAGCACAGAGATGCAGCTGCTTCGTCCATTGGAAGTTTTCGCATCGAAATGGCTCGCGGGTGAGAACACGAGTTGGTTCCTGAAGATCTCGCATCAGATGCATTGCGAACAGTTCTCCGATGAGAAGTGGGGTGGGATCGAATCGAGATTGCATCACACCATGGAAGAGGCAGTTTGGGATGGAAAAGAAGGAGAGAGTGGAAGGGTTGGGATTGGTCAGCGTTTTCGCGTGTTGAACTGTTTTGACGAGTGTTGGGACGATTCGACGAGCGATCGCTCGATCTTCCAATCGGAGGGCCTGATGAATCCATGTCGAGTGGAAGACGGTGTTTTCAATCGGAATTGATGTCACATCAACACAAGCGAAGAACTCGTCGACAGGGAAGACTCGAATCCGAACATCTGGAGGGATCTGGCGGTATCGTTCGGACCTAAAAATATACGGTTTCAGACGAACAGTGGGCTTCTCTGCCGTCCACCAAGCAACAAGCAGCGTTCGGAGTTTCGATTGGACTGGCGAGGGAAGAGGAGTGGAGGGAGCGGAAGCGAGGAGAGTCGATGTGAGAGGGGTGAAGATCGGAAGGAGTGAGTTGATGGGACAGAACTGGAAGAGCGACAGAATCGCATTGTGGAGAGAGGAGTCGTGTTCATAAATCCATGCCAACTCGAACAGCGCATTCAGAATCGGAATCTTGTGTTCATCGCCTTTCTTGGTCGTTCGGAACGCAATCTCAAGCGCGAAGAACATCGAACGAGTTGAGGCATGCGAGGAGAGGAAAGAAGTGATCGTCTGAAGAGTGGCGAGGAGAAGCGACGGTGAGTCAACGGAAAGGAAACATGCGAGAACAGAGATCAGCTGTGATGAAGGGAGGGTGAGCTTGAGTGAGAAAGAGAGGAACGAAAGAATGGAACTGTAGAGATCGTTGGACGATTCGAGCGAGAACAACATTCGATTCTGATCCACTGACACTCTCCGCTTTGCAGTTCCAACGAGTCGTTGGAGGGCTGCGAGTGCATCATTGTGGAGTTTCTGGATGAGGGCTTGCCCTTGTGGCAACGAAAAGTGGGGTGTGTGATTCATGTCGATGAAGAGAGCCAGACATGACCAGGCCTTGACAGATGAAAAGAGCGGGGAACAGACTGTGGTTTGAAGAGATCGTTCTTTGTGAACATAATCCGAGGCGACGAAGGGAGAAAACGATTTCAGGAATTTGAGTGGAACAAGGTCATTCGGAGGGAATGTCGTCGCAACTGAAGAGATGAAAAGGAAAAGGCAGACAAAGTGATTGAATGAGGGAAAGAAGCGGCTCCTGAGGAATAGTCAAGATGATGAAGGCAAACGTTGAATGTGGGAGAGAGTTTGGGATCGAGGACATGGACAGCTCGGATCAGAGCAGACAGTTTCGAAAAGTGTCGGGAAACGGCTGTCCGATTGTCTGATTCTTTTGGGGTGAAGGAGAAACAATGTCAAACTTTCGATTGTCTCGTTCATTTCACGAACACAATTCTCGATCTCTTTCCGATTCGACGAAAACAATCCGGTCAGTCTTGGCGACCAAGAGGAGTCCACTTTCGGATTATGAGGAGCAGATGGATGATGTTGTGAATTTTGATTGAATCTCAAATAGTTGCGCCAGATCTTCTTTGAACTCTTTCTTTGATGTTGTGGGAGCTTGAAGAGGACATGTTGACGGGAAGAGGAAATACACAAAGGAGTGGACATTGGGGTGGTTGATAAATGAAAGAAAAAAGTGAAGGGAAGAAAGGAGAGATGATCTGAACCACAACTTTGCATCTTTGAGTCACCACCGGTTTTGGTCCTCCAATCTCTTCTAATATGCGAGAAAATCGTTGTATGAAACAAAAAACCAACACCACAGTCACCATTCGTGGAATACCAAAACGAAGGAAGAAATCGGAAGAAGAAAAACGATGGATGGACAAAAGAGTGTCCATGTTGAGGAAGAAGACCAATGATCACCCAAAAGATGAAGATAGGCTCCAACGACTATTTCATGCAGGAACACGACAGCACCGTCTGCGATTGTCACAACTCACAGCGGCATGTCCTCGTCCTTTCCACCAGTCCACCATTCCCAAAGATCGTCAGCGAGTGCGGGCCGTCGTCGTCTGACCCTGAGGGAAGGGACTGCGACAACGACCCAGGTGAGCTCGAAGAGAAGCGCGCAGACGGAAACTGTGACGGGAATGGTTGCAGAGAGTGGGCTGACCCACAAAACGGCGATGTGATCGCCGAAAACGACGAATTCGACGAAAGCGGTTGCTGAATATCAAAAAAACAACATTGGATGGCTTCCCTGACTTGAACCAACGAGACACAGCGACGAAGCCAGCGAGCTCGGCCCATCAAACTCGTCCAGAAGTCTCGACTGTGAAACTTTCGCTGGCTGAAGAAAGAGAACTGATTGATCGTATGGAACATGTGTCGGGAAGGGGAGGTTGTACGGTGAATCGTACGACGAGCTTGGGATGGTTGTGGTTGGGATGTTCGACGACAACGGAGAGGAAGTGGAGAGAGAGTCTGGGGGTGTGTTTACGGGATTGTAGTTTCGGGGAGAAGGTGAGAGAAGTCGTGGTCAGTCATTTCTTGTTTCTTCCCAAAAACACGAATCGAACGAAGGAGTACTCCAATCACACAAATTCCGTTTTCGTAGTCCTCCAAAAACGATGATTCCGACACTGCTCAAATCACACAGTCCAACACTCCAAAACGCACCATCTCCATCACAACCCAAACACTGCCTACACACGCAAGCCTCTTCACAAACTCTAACATGACCGATACGTCGTGCACCCGTTCCGACAGGAATCCGAACATGGAAGTGGAGAGGCGAGTAACTTTGATGGAATCAGTTGGAGACAGTCGTGGTTGGTATTGAGAATTGAAGGGATCGAAAGACACAAATGCGTTCGAGTGAGCGAGAGCAGACTCGAATCCAGTTGGGACGTTCATCCATTCCAGAGACTCACACCCAGTTAAGACAATCGATTCATGTGAACTGTCTCAACTCGTTCTGTTCAGCTGGCGAACTGATCGATACAACTCCTTCAGACTGTGGCAGTCACCGAACGGTGCTGTTGTGACGAGGAGTGTGATCATCATCGCTCTCAAAGGTTCGACAAGAAAGGAAGGATTCGACGAAGATGACAGAATGGGAAGGAAGAATCGAACGACGAGTGGTGGTGGGAAATAAAGAAAGAGATCGAAAGTGTCAGAGATGTGAGGAGTGAAGAACAACCAAAACGAGTTGATCGGGTGTTCGCCACATCTCACAGCGTCTGAGCCCATCAGATCAAAATGCACTCCTCGTCGACAGAGTGCATGAAACCCACACAACGAAGTGTTGAGGAGAGATGTCGAAATGTCAGCATCTGGTTCACTGTGATGAAGGAAGAAGTCGAGAGGGTTCATTCGGAGTGTTCGTTCGAAGAGGAAGTCGAGAGGAGGCTGGTGTGGCTTGTGTGGGTTGAGAGAGGAGTGGCAGATCAAGATAACTTTGTTCTCGTGAGGAAGAAGAGTATGGATATCAATTTCAGGCTGTTGAGTAAGGAATTTTGTGAGATTTGAAGGAAAGTCAAAATTGAATCGAAGTGAGATCAGAAGACAATACGAAATGAGATCCAGATCATCCTCGGGATCATCCTGTTGTAGCTGGATTTCGTCGAAAATGGAGACGATTCGAGAGACTGCTTGTTGGTGCCGTTCGAACGAAAGAATGATTGAGAGTGTTTTTTCTCTCCCAATCTGTTCTTTGATCGGACGAAGTTGGAGGAACATGATCAGAAGGACGGAGAAGATAAATGCATTGATGTCACTCAAATCGGCAGAGATTAGTCCATCCCAATCAAACTCGGCGGCAGGAAAAGGTGGCAAACAACTTTCGCCCATCTGGTCCATGATCCATCTTGCTGAAAGTCGAATAAGAGCCAATTGTTCTTCAGGGTGACCATCACGAAAGGCAGAGCGGAGTCGATTCCACAAACGAGGCAGAAGGGGGATGAGAAACGACGTGCCGTCAAGATATCGAAGGAGTGAAAACGCAGCCGCGCGAATCAGAGAGTTGGAAGTGCCGAGGACAGAGACTGTACGATGGATGAAGATAGCGATGTCGAGAATGCATTTCTCTGCTCCAATAAGTCCACAGACAGATTTGCAGCGAACTAGCGAACGAGCGAGTTTCTCGTTGTCTGTCTCGTCGAAGAGGGAAGAGTGGAATCGCTCTGTGAGACTGATGTCGTCGGGTTGGACAAGTGTGAGAAGTTGTTCGCTGAAGTCTGGTTGGTATGAGAAGGAGTGAGAGGGGAGGTGAGGAGAGAGTGAAGGATGGTCAGAAGTCGGAGTGATTCTTGTTTGAATTGTGGTGACGAAGAGAGAGTTCGAAGGGAAGAATTGACGTGTGTCTCGAGAGAGGTGTTGGGAGAAGAGTGCGAGGATTGCAAAGATGTCGTCGAACTGTCCTCTGATTCCTCCATCGATGAAGCCAGATTTTGGTTCTTCGATTGGAGGGAGAGAAGCGTCGGTCTGAAGAAGGGTTGTTTGAGGAACGATCGATCATCCTGAAAAAATGACAATTTTTGAAAAGGGAAGAGGTCACACCATAACCTTCTCACCGCCTGCCACTTTCCGCAGAAGCTCCTTCCACGACGAAATCCGTCTTGCTTCTTCAAACAAGGCTGCATCAAAGTCCCTCCGAAGTATTTTGATCTCAGAATCGAGCAACATTGAGAAATTTGAGACGTTTTTAGAGAAAGGATTGAATTCTGTCTCAGTTAGTCGAACAGCGTGATGGACCAAGCCTTCATTTTCCAGATAGAGAACAACAGCATAGAAAAGACGAATCATCCACATCAAATCATCGAAGAAACTGTGATCATTTTCAATGATTTCTGTAGAGACGGTGGCAAATCCATTGATAATTTCTTCGAACTTGGAAGCTTCACAGGTGGGGACCAAATGGCCAGTGGGGATGAGATGATGAATGAGATGGTGAAGGATGGATGAAATCT
Organism: Blattamonas nauphoetae; assembly: GCA_033064195.1. Taxonomy (NCBI): domain Eukaryota; phylum Preaxostyla; order Oxymonadida; genus Blattamonas; species Blattamonas nauphoetae. The sequence goes on along the minus strand of JARBJD010000690.1, from coordinate 16,786 downwards.
GATCATTTCGATAATTCTGATCAAAGTGTTTGGGGAGGCAGTTTGACAAGGAAATGTGACGAATCAAATCAAGAAAAAGTTGAGAGAGGCAGGACAGGCTGTCGGAGAAGGATTGTGTGGAATGGGGAGGTGATGAACATGTAGGGGAGTTGAACATATCTGAATATGAAGAAAGCGAATCAGAAGAGGCAAACTAATCCGAGCTATTCCCAACGAATCCACAACAACATCGTCCCAATCGAAACTAAACAAGTCACCGCACAACGAAGCTTTCGATTCAAGTCCAATCACAGCACACACGAACCATTCCATCAAATCCTGATATAAATCAAAAATGAGATCAAAAGGAATGCAGACTTTCCATTCAATCTTCTCTCCAGATTCACATTTAGAAGCGACAAACGATGATATTGTTTTCATCGTCTCGAATTGTAGCAGAGAATCATCAGAATCTTTCGATGGTTCAGGATCATTCCATGCAAGCAAGGGATATCTGTGGAGATTTGCAAGAACATCTTCAGAACATTTAGGAAGCTTTGTTTGTCCATGTTTCTTTGGAGAAGAATTCATAATATTATCTATTGGTTGGGCGAGAGTGGAAATTCAAGAAGACGAGTTGATTTTGGCGTTATGGTCGAGATTGATTTGGATTACTTCGAGATATTGTAAGAGACAAAGCTAATGATCGATCTGAGTTGTGAATCCGACAGAAAATACGAACTCTCAGGACTCAAACCCGTGATGATATCAGGAATGGTTAGATCTGTCTTCAAGACCTCCCAAAGAACGTACCATTTGAAAAGACGGATGTTATCGAGGTCCTCGATGAATGTATGTTCTCATTTTGCTATTCAATGATGACTCTTATTCTCGAACTTGTTCAAATTTGTTCATGAGAACAATCAGCTCTGGAGGCTTCGGAAGTGTTGTTGAATTGATAAAAAAATTAAACTGAGAAACATTATGTGGGACAGATGATGCCATCTGTGACAGCTAAAGACAAGGAACGAATAGATTGTGAAGTTAATCGACTTCGAAAATTCGTTCATCCGGGAATTGTTAGACTGAAAGAATTGACATCGAAGGGGAACATAAAAGTGATTGTGATGAAACTGGGAGGACAGTAGCTTGCGGAGATAGTTCTAGATCACAGATCTCGTGGAGTTCTTCTGGCTCGCGAAGTTTGTTTTTGAAATGTTGTTTTCTGGTTGATTGTTGTTAATTTTGTTGTTCTTTAGGTTGAATGTTGCTTTATGATTGATTATTATTGTGTTTGTGTCTCTTGTGATTTGAATTTGTTTGTCGAGTGATGGTGGAAAACATTCTTCTTTTCGGTGGTGGTCACTTCAAATTGTGTTTGTCTTTCTCGTTCTTCTTTCACTTCTTCCTTTATTCTCGACTTTCGTCATTTTTGTCATTCTCTCCCTCCTTCCCATGTTCTTTTCGGATTTTTCTTTTATGGATGGTTCTGATTCTTGTGTTTTGATCATTCAGGCGATTTGGGGCTTATATCGAAATCTTGTTCGAAGATATGGAGACTTTGCCACTGTTCCTTTCATCTTCCTCAATGAATAAAATGTTTGTTCAAATTGATCTCCCCACCACACAATTTACTCCTGTTTTGACAATGTCATATGAGGATTGTGTGCACCACTCGTTCTGTACTTTTGCCTCTAGATCTTTCTTTGGTCGTAATCTACAGCAATGATCGATCCACAACTGAAGCATTTCAGTATGGTCCGGACGACATCAGACTACAAAGGTACACGTCTCAAGCGACATCATCCCACTTAAAAGAACTTGAAGACGAGAGAACAACCATCAGAGATCTTCCTTCTGAGGTTGTTGTTCAGTACGACCATGTCATAGTTGATGGAGATGATTATCAAGCTGACATGCTTGTGGACTATCGCACAAATCTCAAACTCTTGATGCGCTCTCACAAACCAAAGAAATGGTCCAAAGATGTGTGGATCATCCAATATTTCGATTATTATCACTTAGGAATGCCTGAAAGTGATTGCGCAAGTGGCTCAATCACTCAGTGAAATCCACAAAACACATGCTCACCTCAACCTTGTCTCACAGTCTATATATCTCCCATCATCTGGCCCAGCTAAAATCGGTATTGACTTCTCATTCGTCTCCATCCCTCCATACAGCTGATTTCTTCTACGCCAAAGCGTGCGATTGCACGGATGACGATGATACAGTCGGTGAACCATTTCCTTTTGAAAAACCGCACCGTGCTCCTGAGACATATCAAGAAGGCGGAATGTCTGTTCCTTCTTCACGCGATGATGTTTTGAAATCTCCGACCCCTTCCTTTCCAGATACAATTCAAAAGTTGACATTTGGGCTCTTGGTCTTCTGGCATGGGAACTTGCCACAGGAGAACATTATTACACTGGTATTTCAGCCCTGTGGGCAAGCAACATCTTCAAATCTGGACAGTCTCCCACCGTTCCCACATCGATTGATGCTCGCCTCAGAGGACTGATCGAAGAAATGCTGACATTTGTTTGAGTTTTCTTCTATCTTCATCCGTCAATGTTCAGGATTATAAGCAACGACCTTCCTCACAACAACTCACAGAGCACCCGCTCTTAAAGCCTTTTATCGAAGCTACTCCCGCCCCACCACAACCACGTGAACATGTTCCTTCACCTGCCACTCGGCCGTTCCAGCCGACATTTGCAAAGAGTCCAGAAGAACAACACAATCTGTTTCTCACACAGCTCAATGCGATAAAACCGAAAGATCTGACTAATAAGTACAGTATCATGTTTCCAAACGACGTTGATATTGTGGAATGCATGAAAATTATCTCCAGAGTTTCTCTCGCCCAAATCAAACAACCATGGTACGTGAACATCGACAACACAACTGGAGTCGATGTTAATGGCATCAAAAGATGGTTTTTCTCAGAAATCACCGGCAAGTTGCTTAATCCAGCCGAATTACTGTTATTCATTCCCGATAAAGGCGCTGATGGAAAGTTGACGATTTCCAATGAATCTCAGTTTCAACGACCCGAATACCTTCAGTTTTACAAATTTGTTGGCCTTTTGATTGGAAAATGTCTTCTGGAGGGACTTTTTGTGGAGTTTCGATTCAACGACTTCATCTGGAGACAACTCCTCGGCTATCCGCTTCACCCGTCAGACCTCCAGTTCATTCAGAATGACCTATATCAGTCATTTCAAACAATGCGCACTCAGAACTATGTTGATTCAACCCAAACATTCACCGTCCGGATAAATGAACAAAACGTTCCGCTCATCCCAAACGGCGAGAATACACTTGTCAAAGAATGGGAAATTCAAGATTACGTTGACCTAGCATGTCTCGCTATTTTAAATCAATATACGCCCCTGTTAACTGCCATGCGAACAGAATTACACACCCTCGTCCCTGAATCGATCCTTCGCCTCCTCACACCTGCACAACTCGCCAACCAGGTGTGTGGGAAGGGAGAGCTTGATGTTGCTGATTGGAAAAAGAACACACACTATTCAGGTTCCTTCTCTGCCACTCATAAAGTTGCCATTGCATTTTGGGATGTGATCGACGCATTCGACAACGAACAAAGGAATAAAGTCCTTCGCCTTGGCACAGGATTGACGAATGCTCCTCCAACAGGCTTCAAGGATATGAAAGCAAGCCCGACTAGCTCAACAGGAGGGTTCAACCTAAAACTCCTCCCAACCACTAATCCAGTGATGCCCGAGGGGCACATGTGTTTCAATCGTCTTGACATTCCTCAAGTGGAGGATTCTGACATCATGAAAATTATGATTATGAAGGCAATAGATCAGAAAGTCCGGCCCAATGATTAATTCAATTTTTTGAAACTCTAAGCTTATATTATTTGTTCTCTCATCATTTATTCTAAATGTTGTCCGAGATCATTCGTTCATGTGAAACCAATAATTTGGGTTTCATCAAAATATGGCAATCTATTGAACTGTATCATTTCGAAAGAGTGAGAAAACGAAGGAGTCTGAAAGGTGTCCAATTCGATAACGAGTCACCAAATCAAGTCTTCAGCCACCGAATGATGCTCATTCACAACTCCTATTCGACGAAACCAGATGTTGGAACTTCGCTTGGAGGGGGAGAAGTGTCTGTCTGAAGTTGGACAATTTGAGGAACGATGTATCATTCTGAAAAACGAAGTCCAAAAAGATGAAGACACACCTCAACTTCCTCTCCGCCTGCTCCTTTCTACAGAAGCTCCTTCCACGACGAGGTCTACTTCGCTTCTTCGAATAAATCTGGATCATGCAATTGTCTCACCTCGACAAGCTCAGAATCGACAAATTTGATGAATTTTGTGAACTGCGGTGAGTGAGGATCGGCTTCTGAGTCAGTCAGTCAAATGGTGCGATTTGCATTGCCTCTGTCTTCCACAAAGAAAAGAAAATAGGATACAAGGATTGTTATCCCATTTAAATCGTCGTAGAAACCACTTTGTGGCAGTTTGTTGGTGAAAGCCTCGAGAGCAGTGGTGACTTGAATTTTCAACATGGAGAGTTCACAGACGGAAACCACATGGCCAATGTTGACGAGATATTGAAGGATATGGTGAGGGATGGATGTTATCTGAATATTTTGATAATTCTGATCAAAGCGATTTGGGAGGCAGCTTGACAAGGAAAGTTGACGAATCAAGTCAAGAAAAAGCAGCGAAAGGCAGGACATGCTATCGGAGAAGGATGGTGGGTAATCAGATGGCCATTGCTGACGAGATGATTGATGAGATGGTGAAGGATGGATGAAATCTGATCATTTCGATAATTCTGAACAAAGTGTTTGGGGAGGCAGTTTGACAAGGACAGTTGAGAAATCAAGTCAAGAAAACGCAGTGAGAGGCGGGACATTCCATTCGATCTTCTCTCCAGATTCACATTTAGAAGCGACAAACGATGATATTGTTTTCATCGTCTCGAATTGTAGCAGAGAATCATCAGAATCTTTCGATGGTTCAGGATCATTCCACACAAACAAGGGATATCTGTGGAGATTTGTTAGAACATTCTCGGAACATTCAGACAGCTGGGAGACAAGTCGTTTCTTATTAGAAGATGCCTAAAACAATCAATTGATTGTGTTTGAGTGAGCAGTTGGAGATTTCGTGAGAGAGTATGCTGATGATCGATCCTATTTGTGAATCAGACAGAGTCGACAAATTGTTAGGACTCAAGACTGAGATTACATCAACAACGGTTCGATCCATCTCCAATGCCTCCCAAGCACAAACTGAGGAAAAAGCGCAATGATTCACAACATAGTCCTCCACCAAAATGTGCTCTATCTTCGAATTCTGATCCGCATGCTGAAAATACTCCACACGATGGCCAACCAAAAACGAGCTCGAAATCATCCATTGAATCATCTGCTATCTCATCCAATCCCAAACTAAAATCGACTCCTGTCTATGAACGAACATATATCCGACTCTCGAAGCAGATACAGGAATACGAGCTAAGAAGAAGGCGAATCAATGGACAAACAAAACAAGAACAGTCCGATCTGGTGGATGATGATACCCGTCTTCTTACCTCCCTCACGTCTGATTGGAGGTTAGTCCTACAAAATTCGATTAGACTGGATGATCTCCGACAAGGATGTCTCTCACTGTTCAATCGTGTAAACAATGGACAGGAACTATCACCGAATGAAGTTCATCATGCCCTTTTATTCCTTCAATACACAAACATCCATCTCACCCATCACCCAACCGACCCTGCCATGTCTCTCAATTCCATTATTCCTTGTGAATCTCCACACTTCTCATCGTTCACCTCAGCTCTCCTCAAACTCCTGTCAATTCCGAATATCACCCTTAAAACTACTCTCGTGGCATTTTTCGATAAAATCCGTTTTAATTCACCGCTAGAATTCACTTTATCAATTGCTGAGACAGGATTCTTGTCTCAGTTCTTCAAAACACTTAATCCTCACGAGATTTCATTCTCCAATCAAACAATGGAACTCCACTCTCACGTCACATCACTTGTGTACTACGTCCTCAGTTTTTTCACTCCAAAGAACGTTGTCGATCGCCTCGACGATCAACCGGACCAATCGACGTTCTTACAGCGTATTTCAAACATTACAAGCTCTCTGTTCACTGAAATCAAACCATATTTAAAACATCTTTTTGGCCATCCGGGGTGTTTCCCTGGTCACCCTGGTGTCATCTGTTTCATCTCGTTCCTGATTATGTTCCATGCTTACTTCGAAACAGATCACCCAGAATCACTCGTTCCTGAAATTCAGCAAATGCACAACGACATTCAAAAAGAAATGTCAGATGAATTCTACTCCTCTCTTCGTCTTGCTTGTCCTGATGAGAATTTTGAATGCCAATTAATTGACACGAACCAGGTGACAGATCGTGGTTGGGCGTTCGTATTTGCACGTCTACTTGAGCGAGTGGGCAAAGAGAGGCCATTCTCAGATTTGGAGTTCCAATGGCTTATTACCTTCTTGTCACAACGCCCCCAATCCATGAAACTTGTGTTTAAGAAAGACGGAACTTTCGGAATCAAACTTGAAGACAATATCTTCGGATCAGCGACATTTCACGCCCGATCACTCTGTTCCCTGTTCACTCCCACCCAACCCCACCATGCCCCTCCCCTCCTGACTTCATTTAATGACTTCATCAGACAAATTGACGAAAAGGATCTTGTGTTGTACATTTTTGATGGATGGCTCTCAAACCTCTTCGCTGCTGTCCCCCCCTCAACACTTCTCTTCACTCCCGACTTCATCCACCTTCACACAGTCCTCATCAGGGTGATGGAGAACAGACTGGACAAACCTCGCTACTTTCCACCCTCCTCCCACCACTTTGGACCTCAACTTCAAAGCGCACTGGAAAAAAGCTATCTGTCGTTCCTCGAACATTCGAAAGACTATTTTGTTCATCTCTCCCTCAATCCTTTTGCTTTGGAGCGCACCGGATCTGACACGATTCTTCAATTCCTCGCGTCTCTGTTGAAATCCAACCTTCACTACCAAAACCCGTTCATCTCATTTCAAAAGACACTGATTAAAGCGATGGATGCATCAGCTCTCTCCTCGTCGTCTCCACCTCTCATCCGCACCACAGAACTTGTTCGCTATCTCTCCGAAAAAGAGACGATCTCAATTGTTGACAGGATTGTCGCTCACATCGACAGGAACACATTTTTGGATGACGACAGTCTTCTCAGAATCTATATTTTTATCCAACGTCAACTCAAGATCGACTCTCTCCCACAATTATTCCAAAACCTGGGTCGAACAACAAATCAATACTTCTCCGCATTGAAAGCGTTTCTCTCAATCGACGTTGACTCGTTCCTCCCTCGACGCAGGACGAATTCTCAACCACAATATCTCTTTTGGTATTTTACGCCAGAATACAATCCACCAATCAACAATCTCTTCCTCTACTGTCCAGACACTTCACGAACAAAAAGCGAATGGAAGGAAGTCTTCTTCGAAACCATTCTTGTTATGATGCGATCCTTAAAACTGGACAAGCGACTATCCTCCAGTACTGCGAAAGCACATCACGTCAACCTCAGATTTGTGATTCAGAAATCTCTTCAATTCGCCTCTCCTTCTGCAGCTCATTTGACTCCGACAACACTCGAACGATGGCCACCACCACGTAGCCGTGAAAAGCACGAACCAACTGTTACAGAAAGTGTGTTGTGGACAGACCATCACATCACGATTCACACGAGATGTGAGCATCCAGTGATTGCTCATCTTCTCTGCAAGCATGGATTCTACATGCTCCTTCTGGATGATCTCACTGTCTATGGAAGTTCATCCACAGCGATGAGCGTCTTGACACATCTCATCCGTAGTTATCGAGAGAGAGACGAGAACATGACACAGAAACGATGGTTGGAGAATGGAGTAATGATGTGTTTGAACGAAGAGGGCTGGCAGGATGCGATGGATTTCGTTCATTTTCAGAAGCAGGACTTTGGGTACAGGAAGTATGAGAGCAACATCACAGCACAATCAAAAGTGATGATGAACTTCTGTGGGGCAAACTTGAGCAGGGTGTATGATTAGAGGGAGTCAGATTCCATTCACACCTTCACATTCAGTTTCATTTCATTGATTGTTCCCATCTCACGAAACAACGCATTTCTCTTCTGTTTTTTCATCCCATTCTCAATACATCGTCCACACAAAAGCGTAAATGAAGTGAGTTGTCCAACTAATCTCCACTTTCTGTTAGTCACCTGAAAACCCGGTAGTAAATAACAAATCGGTAGTTTTTTTTGGGGTCCCAAAAGCGTAGAGTAACACTGGATTTCTGATTTTTTCGACAATTTTTCAATCTAAATGACATTTTTATGAATAAATGAAGTGTCCTAGGTGGTTCAGAACAAATAGTTTTGATTACCCAGCATGATTGTCTCATGGACTTGAAAAGTTGATCTCGTTGTATCTTCATAACCAGACAAAATTTTGACCTGAAATTTTCGCGAAAATGAATGTTTTGAGAAATGTAAACTTTGATATTTCAACTTTTCAAAAATTTATCCCCTCGAGAGAATGTGAAATCCACTTTTAACGGGTGTCTGAAATTGACTTCTCACCGTGCATCAGATGGGAATCCCGTTTTCAAAATTCATCAAAATGATGTCAACACTGTCACAATCGAATCAAACTGGTCAATTTTGCATGCAAGGTGAATGGTGAGTGACAAGTTCGAAGACTCTCTGAAAATTCCTTGAAAACTGATGAAAAACCATGATTTTGTGATCGTCGAAGAAAAAAAGTTGAAATATCAAAAGTTTACATTTCTCAAAACATTCATTTTCGCGAAAATTTCAGGTCAAAATTTTGTCTGGTTATGAAGATACAACGAGATCAACTTTTCAAGTCCATGAGACAATCATGCTGGGTAATCAAAACTATTTGTTCTGAACCACCTAGGACACTTCATTTATTCATAAAAATGTCATTTAGATTGAAAAATTGTCGAAAAAATCAGAAATCCAGTGTTACTCTACGCTTTTGGGACCCCAAAAAAAACTACCGATTTGTTATTTACTACCGGGTTTTCAGGTGACTAGTGAACATTTAGAAATTAACAACGAAAAACGTATCATTTCATTTGAATTGTTCCATTTCTTTCAAAACAAAGTGTTAAGATTCCGCGAAGAGATGTCGAGTGAATAGTGTATCTATGTTTCTGGGTTCTGTTCATGGTTTGGTTTTGTGAGTGGGAAACCGACACTCAAACGAACATAAATCAACAATCTGACCCAGCGCAATTCCCAGAAACGTTGGACATCTCCTCCTCTGCATCAATCTGATATTCCATCAGAGTTCCTGTCGATTCTCTCGAATCCTCCGAACATTTCATTTCTCCTCCATTTCGTCCTCATCCGTCTTCCTCTCCCTCTTTCTCTTCTTCTTCTCCGCCCTTTTCTTCTCCTTCTCAATCAATCGTCTCTCCACAACGTCATACTCTGTTCTGAACACTTGCTCAAAATCACTTCTGAAGAGCAGCCCACAATACACTCCTTGCTCGACGACGATGCAGAAATCCAAAGCGAGCATGACGAACACGCCTTGTGCCTTGTTCAGTGTTGTCTCCACAGACAGTTCAAACGGAGCGCGGTCAATCAGGACCCACTGGTCGTTCATTTCGATCACTGCACAGCCTTCGTCTTTCTCTTCGTTTTTCTTCTTCTGGCGGATCATTGCTTTCCACGCTTCTTCGTCGTCGGCGATCGATTCCATCTTCGCCAGAATGTGTTGAGATATTGCATGTGTCTCTCGGAATGTTCGATGAGAGGCGAAGTGCTTCTGTTGTAAAAGAATGTCACTCGACGAAATCTTTGGTGATTGTGCGTCCGAATTCGAACTCGAACATGAATCAGAATCTTTTGAGTGTTTGTTCATGGGAGAGTCTGTGTGGTGGATGATTGGTTGGATGATTTCGGGGTTGGCAGGGGCCGTGACGTCGAGAGTGAAGCGAGTCACAAACGAGCGAGGGAGGGAATGAGGTGGTTGATGGTCTTCAGAGGTTGTTTGAGGAGATGACAGTTTTGGGAGCGTTGGCATTGGACTTAACAGATTCTCATCTTTCTGTTGATCACAATCCTCTTCATCAACGACCACATCCTTCTTCAGAGCATCTTTATTCTCTTCGCCTTGACAGAAGAATGAGTTGACTCTCGAAACAGCGGGATTGACGAAGCCATGGAACATGAGCGGCTTTGGCAAGATTCGAGAAATGTCAACAGATTCTGTTTGGCCATTCCAATCCCAACACAACACCTCCTCTCCTTGATTTCCACTCAGACTCAGATTCGAGTGTTGAGAGAGTGACATGGGTGAGGTTGATTTGATGCGGAAGTCTGGATGGTGCGGAAGATGAGCTGTGTCTCCTGGTATTCCATGTCTTTGCTTGCTCAGAAACATGTTCGATGGAGACGCTAAACGAGAAGGCGGATGGGATCCAGCGAGGACAGAAGATGGAGTGAACAGAGTTGGCTCGAATTGTTGGATGTGGGAATGCAGGAACCGATCTTTCCGATCTCGCCCATGTTCTCCTGTTTCTCTCACTCGTTCTTTCGCTCGCTGTCGATTCCTCTTCAGCGTGTGTTGGGCTTCTACAAACCGTTTTTTGTCAGACACGCCTTCTCTTCCTTTCACAAACTCTGACGAGATCATCGGAGGAACGTCCAGCGACGCCAAAATAGCTCGTTCGAGAATTGTTCGATTTCCGAGAAGATGTTGGATTGATTGGATCGTCACTGCTCCGATCAGAACAGGATCCGATTTGGATCGGATTAGAGGGATGCAACTCGCTTTCATCAGTCTCGCCCCTTTTTCAGCTGCTCTGATCTCTCTCAATGTGGGTCGTGGTGTAAGAAAAATCGTGTTGGGTTTCATGAGATCTCGCACAGTCCTGATGTACGGAAGGCAGGAATCAGGAAGGATCGATTTGATTCCAGGGATCTTTTTGAAGTTCCGGACCATGTCGAAAAGACTTCCGCCAAAGAATTTGGAGATGTAGTGACCACAAAGAGCGCCAATCACACAGGCGAGTCCAATGTTCGGCATGCAAGTCGATTCCATGACAAGAAGAGCGGTGGAGATGGTCTGCGTTGTCCCCGCCAGAAATGCACACGCACCAACCGCCGCATAAATCTCAGGATCACGAAAATTGAGCGGAGAGATGGAGTGAAGACCTTCGCCGATGATTCTTCCGATGAGAGCTCCTGTCACCAACGACGGCATCGCTATGCCCGCTGGAATAGCAGTTTGCATGCAGAATGGCATGTTGAAGAATTTGATTGCAAAAATCAAACCCAATGTTCCAAATAAATTGATTTTCCCGCCAAATGAAGACAGATATTCCGACGGAAGCGTCGTGCTCATTAAGTCCATATAAATCCTTGTGCCGCTCTTTCCTGCGACATTGAACACATAATATGGAATATGAAGAGCTGCATTCACCGCTGCGACGACAAAACCGATCAGAAGACGACGCCAGACGTTGGACCACCATTTGGACAATCTGCGCGTCCATCGTTCTCGTTTCTCCTTTTTGGGAGTATCCTTTCCCAGCTCGTTCTTGAATTGGATTTTTTCTGTTCGAGTCATTCCTTGTTTGAGGGGTTTCAATTGGAGAGGTTCGAACTTTGTTGTTGTGTTGGTTGTTTCCTCTTTGATATCAACTTGACTATTCTCCCTCCATTGAAGAGTCTCAGAGTTTACTAAGTCTCGTAAGTTTCTAAGACTCTGTTTTCGACGAAGAACGGGAGGAGTTTTTCGATCGAGATCTTCCTCACTCCGCATGATTGTCTGAGACTTGATTCCACTAAATGATGCAACATTTTGCTTTGGAAAGTCAAGTGACGTTACAACTGACTCTTTTCCGACACTTTCTAACCATCGAAACAGCGTGGCGACCAATTTTGCAATTCGAATGAAAAGTGCAGCGACTCCTCCGCAAATCAGAGCAACAACAATGAACAACGGAAGTTCATATATATGTGGGAACAAAGGTGATGCAGGCTGTGTGCCAAGAGGCGTATAGTTCAAGTACCAGAACGATCGAAATATGATGCCAGCGAGGCCTGCAGCAAGAAAGGTCCGTCCATACTGTCGGGGCATGAAAGCCGATGATGTAAGTTCAATTGAAAACAAGACTCCTCCAATTGGCGAATAGAGTGTGGTTGCATAACCAACAGCGAGAGCAAAAATGAGGCATGATCGTTTAAGAGATTCCGTTTCAAGGAATGTCCTGAAAAATGGGATTTTTTCCATCATTAGGTAAGCAAAGATGATTCCAGCTGAGCTCATTGGACCGCCTCGACCAATGAACAGACCAGCTGCAAGCGCAAAGATTGAACCGATAATCTTGGCGAGCATAGTCTTAACAGTCAGAAACTGTGGAAAAGGAACGCCTGACATAATAGCAATGACCTCTGGAATTCCAGATCCTGAGCCTGCTTGTGGTGAGAGAGCAGCTGTGATAAACACTGCGAGAACACAGAAAAATGTGTTGTATCCGATATGGGCGATAAGTAAACCAGTGTGAGTACTTGGGAGGGGAGATGAACCACTGTTTTAGTTTCGAAAAGGGGACAGCAGTCATCCAATCTTGAAAGAATGAAAGAACAGAAATAACAATCGCGAGAATCACCTCAAAAAAGGATCAGCTGGAAGAGTGGATGATGGCGAAAGAGTTTATATATTCTCAGAAACTTCGACGGTCTGTGATTCTTCTGGCGAGATGTGATGAATGAGTATTGGGCTTTCTGTGCGACTGTCTCCGGATTGAACTTCTGAGAAGGGACTGTCATAGAATTTGGTGCTTGTTGCATGGCCACTGTATAATACAGACTCCATTTATTGTTGTCAATCGCATCTTGCTTCCGTCTTGTTTTGGTCCTGAGCGAAAACTCAGCATACTGCTCTGGAATAAACGAGGACAGTACAGGAATATCAAGACACATTGAGCCAACAGAATATTCTTTGGTGCTCTTTGATTTTGACATTTCGTTAATTTGAAGCTGCGCGATGTTGGAGTGATGAAAGGTTCAATGTCAACTCAAGAAACAATGAGATTCTCTGATGTTTGTTCGAGGTAGTTCCTTAACAAATGAGAGGGATCAGATGCGAATAGACATTGATCGTCCCAATCAATCGTGTTGTCCTTTCAAACCAAACCAAACATTAAATGTCACGACCCAATCCCCATTTTCCATTTGGGTATTTTTTGTCCTTCTGATGATTTTTTCTCTTGATTCTTCCTTTCAGAAAGAAACGCCAGAGTTGGATTCAACCAAGAATTGGTTCTCATGAAAATCGTGTATACAGTGTGATAGCGACCAGAACGACAATCGAACCAAAGCACAATGACGAAAATGCTCCACCTATTTCCTCTAATCAGCACGTTTCAGGACAGCTTCAAAAGCCACTGAACGCGGGAAATCCACTCGGAAACCAGAGTTCTACTCAAAAACAGAGATCTGAACTGAACAAGACACCCCAATTACCTTCTGATTGTGAAGAGAAAGGGGAGTGTATGCTTGTGGATTCACAGGAACGAGACAGAAATTTTGGAGCCTTCAGTCAGACGCCAGCTCAGCAGCCACTGCTTCCTCAACAACATTTCCTTCCTCCACAACCTTCTCCTCGTCCATTCACTCCGCAAAATTATGTGACACCATCTCCATCCTCGACACCACAGAATTCACTTTTCTCGCAACCAAATTCAAATGCGTCTTCGTCATTACTTTCAAATTCAATGTCATCAAAGTCTACCTTCTCCCTTGTTTATACTGAGATGGATGATATGGATATTGATCAGGAGGATGAAGGAATGATTGACCCAAACAGTTTCATCTGTTCTGAGGAAAATCGGATTGGAAAAGGAGGATCTGCACCAGTGTATCATGTACACTCGAACAAAACAAAGAAAGATTATGCATTAAAACTTATTGAGATTCCCGACGACGAGGTATTTTCATTCTTTATTTCATCTTGTTCAGATGAGACGCCAAATGGCTGAAGATGAGATCCGAATCCTGCTGAAACTGCGAGGAAGGCCTGGAATTATCCAACTGTACAACGACCCAAGGCCAATTGTCAGCTCAAGTTCAGTTCGACTTGTGATGGAACTTGGACAACAAGACCTTTCGAAGGAGATGATAGCGTGGAAATACAAAGCACTTGATAAAATGGGAAAAGAACGAAATGAGGCTAACTACAGGCAAGTTTTGGTTCTATAGCGAGTGTGATTGACGAAGCCTGGAAAAGCATTCCCAGATCTTTCCAATTGTGCCGAAAGAGCGAATCAAGACACTATAGAGAGAGATGCTTGAGGCTATCAGGAAATTCACCATTTTGAAGATGGAATTATCCATGGTGATCTCAAACCAGCGAACTTCTTGTTCGTTCAAGGCCATCTCAAATTAATCGATTTTGGAATTGCACAAGCGATTGACGACAACCAAACACATGTTCAACAACTTTTGGGCATCGGAACTCCTAATTACATTTCCCCAGAGGCAGCTGGTCGCGGATGTCAACCTGGCTTTCGTATGTGATTTGAGATTGTTCATGTTTGTCCTAGCTGCGATAAAGCGGAAAGCATCGGATGTTTGGTCATTAGGGATGATTTTGTACGAGATGGTCTACGGTGTGACAGCACTTACACATGTCGTCAATTCAAAAGAAGATCCATCGAAAAACTTCGGTATCCATTCCTATTTTGAACTCTCCTAGGACCCTCATATCAGACGAACCAATACTAATTCCGTTTGTTCCATGTGATTTGACACAGTTCCAAAACACGATATTTCAGTGCTTGCAGAGATGAACGGAGGTATGTGTCTCTTTCTCATCACTATTCCACAACACAGACGGCCCTCGGTTGATGAACTGTTGAGTTCTGAGTTGTTTCCGGATTTCAAGAGTGCTTCCACAATCACACAATCGCATCGATGAATGCCCATTCGACAACCCTGATTGGAAGAGGACGTTGCTTGGAACAATCATTTGGGGTGAACTAAATGATAAAGCATTCTGATTCACTGATTTGATGTGAACCTGGACAGTTCGAAGTGTCTTCCCGTTTCACTGCTACATCTCACACACACACCTCAGTTCACTGAAGATATCGCCCAAAATGAATGAAAGATGAGAGGAAAATGTATGCGTGTTCGTAAATTTCAGGGATTTTCAGTGGATACGATAGAAGATATGAGAGATTTCATTCAAAGGGTCGATCGACATGCATGGGAGTCAGAGAGAGCGTGAGTTGAGTGAGTTCTTCGAAGATTGATGAGAAGTGGTGATTATTGAGTTTGGACTGGAAATGGAAGGAGTGGAGAATGACGGAGTGACTAGCAAAAAGGGATTGGCTTAGTCACCCAACAATCCGGGAGTAAATAACTATGCGGGAGTTTTTTTAAGTGTCTCAAAAGTTGGGAGTAACCTTGGATTTTTAATTTTTTCGACAATTTTTCACTAGAAATAACATATTTATGAATAAATGAAGTGTCCTAGGTGGTTCAGAACAAATAGTTTTGATTACCCAGCACATATTTCTCATGACCTTGAAAAGTTGATCTCGTTGTATCTCCATAACCAGACAAAATTTTGACATGAAATTTTCATGAAATGAATGATTTGAGAAAATAAACTTTGACATTTCAAACTTTTTTCGAAAGCACCAAAATCAAGGTTTTTCATCATTTTCAAGGAATGCTCCAAGAGTCTTCGGATTTGTCACTCACGATTCGCCTTCATGCAAATTGATCATTTGAACTCGATTAGGACAGAGTTGACATCATTTGTAGGAATTTTGAAAACGAAATTCCCTTCTGATGCATAGCGAGAGAGCAATTTTGGGATGATGTCAAAATCAACACATTCTTTCTCGAGAGGTGGGAAAAAAATTAAAAGTTAAAATATCAAAAGTTTATTTTTCTCAAATCATTCATTTCGCGAAAATTTCATGTCAAAATTTTGTCTGGTTATGGAGATACAACGAGATCAACTTTTCAAGGTCATGAGAAATATGTGCTGGGTAATCAAAACTATTTGTTCTGAACCACCTAGGACACTTCATTTATTCATAAATATGTTATTTCTAGTGAAAAATTGTCGAAAAAATTAAAAATCCAAGGTTACTCCCAACTTTTGAGACACTTAAAAAAACTCCCGCATAGTTATTTACTCCCGGATTGTTGGGTGACTAGCTGGACGTTTTGGCGTCATCTTCGGAGACTCAAGAATGGCGACATTTCGATGTGTGGAGAAGTGGATCGGGAGGTTGAGAGCTGCCTGGATATGGTGGTTTGGTGAATCGTTCATTGTGAGTGCGTGGTGGAGTTTCAGTGTGGAATCCAGACGTCTCCTCAATGTATCCCCTCGGCTGGGCCTTCGCTGTCACATCTGGTCCCAGCTTCTCTTTATCCCCCACCACACAACCCCTCACCCAGAACAAACCCATCAGCTCAGCCACTTCCTCTGGCCAAGAAGTCACCATCTGCCCTCCTTCCTTCGTACAAGATGACACAATCACCATCGAACTCGCTCCTTCCGCCAGTGTCACCGACAAACACGCAGAACGGCTTTAATCTGGTCCGTCGTCTGCGTTCCAAATTAACCCAAATTTTGACATCGGGCGGTCGATTTTCGATCCAGACGAAGGAACGATGTCCTGCTCGACTCGGATTTCTCTCCGTTGTCGTCGAACATCCCAAACATCCCAACCAACAACCATCCCAAG